>JAOVYX010003456.1:0-10980 GCA_035668315.1 Drosera spatulata
GTACTCGCCTAAATATGTTACCGGGGAGATCCTGATTCTCCTTAACATTAAGCATTTGGGAGACATCACCCCGAAGTTAGATTGGCTAAGAACTTTACATAAACGAAGCCGCCGGCATCCTAGATAGCGGGGCATCCTGCGTGTAGAAGCATTCATGGTTACTCAAACCATTCCATCACTTGGAAAGGAGACTTATTCATCAACTTCAGCATCAAACAGGATACAACAATTCACATAACTTGGAGCGCTTAACTTCAATCATTCACCTTGGTAGACATTATCAGAAAAAAATACCCAAAAAAGAGAACCACAATAAAATGTGGGGATCGCTACTTCCAAGGCCAAAAGTGATATTGCCAATAAAATGTGGAAAGAATTGATCCAAGTCTAACGTAATAATGTCTATGACTTCGAAATCCTCGTACACATCGTTCCGTTCGCCTCGGCTATCTCGATTATTAATTCTTCAGGAATCGTATCCCAATCCGCCGAACAGTGTTTCTCCTCGTTCTATTCTCGGTATTTTGTTGGTTTTTCTATGTAGTGTGATCTATGATCGACGAAGAATAAGGAGGGAGCGTGGTGATGAAATACCTTCCGTCCCGACTATGTCTAAATCGCCGGAATCGACCACGATCATGTCGGAATCGACCACGACTATCTTGTTCTCGCTCTCCGTGAACCGATTGAAGGAGTCGTCAACAACTCTAAGATTGATTTTACTATTCTATTTCAGTTTTCACATACCTAAAGGAAAGATAAAACCTTTAATAATATTTTTAATAGGTCTCTGTTATCTTTTCAGATCTTACATGTTTTAAGGGATCGTGCGCGATTTTCTATGTGTTTTCTAGGTTGTTGATTTTAAATGTTTTGCCCCTCCTCTTATTATGTAAGAATTGGAGATGGTTCCATCAGCGATTTTCTCACGGGTATAATCATAACTCTTGGCCGGCGACTCTCAGATTGATTTTACTATTTTATTTGAGATTTCACATACCTAAAGGAAATATAAAAAATTCAATAATATTTCTAATAGGTCTCTGTTATCTTTTCAGATCTTATATGTTTTAACGGATCGCGCGTGATTGTCTGTGTGTTTTCTAGGTTGTTGATTTTAAATGTTTTTCCTCTCTTATTATGTAAGACCTGTGCACCCCTGATCCTAACAGATTCATCCATTTGTTTGTTTGCAGGGAAAAACATTAGTTTGGGAAAGATGTTTGCATCGAATACCGAAAAAGAAGAAGAAGAAAAAAGAAAAAAGGAAGGGTTTTCGCCATTATGCAACCCACTAAGATCTTGAGACAAAGAGTAGCTATAGATGTCGTTAAGAGCATTCTGAAGAAGGATATGTCCAATTCCAAGGTCACTAAGCCCGTCATGAAGTAATTGTGACGAGTGGATGAAGAGGGTTATCAGGTGCTATATATTTTAGTACTCGATCTTCATAAAAACTCAGATTTTTTTTGTCTCAATTTTGTTTTTGTTTTTGTTTTTTTTGAATTCTTTGTCCGTTATTTCTGTACATTGTGACTGTCTGAGTCCATCCTTTTATAATTTTATGTTCTCAGATTTGTAAATTTTCTGAAATTAGGTGCTTGGTTTGTCGACTAGCCATGTCGAATTTTGAAAGATGATGCGTTTGACGTTCGATTCTTGCATAAACAAATCTTTGATTGTGCCTTCGTTTACCTAGGCTTTGGTTTTGTATATGCTTTTAGGAGTTGAAATGTAATGCCCCGAGATTCACGTCATGTGACATGTGGGGTTATGTCGTCACGAACCCGGTTCATGACAAGACTAAATAAACCAAACGACTTTAAAGGTATAGAGAGTGAAAAAAATCACCTGTTACTGTTTAGCTGTTACGAATTCAATTTACAATCATAGGAACAAAGTCATTAAGTTACACAGTTCGTGGCATGACTAGTAAATCACATATATTACATATCCAAAGTGGTCATAATTTCATTATAACATCTCTAAAAACACATAAGGAACTATAGTCTTCATTGATCATCTGGTAACTAACCTGCAAACGGAATACATAACCCGTGAGTACGTAACTCAATAACCTAGAGTATATGCCTCATATTTGCAGGGTACTCCCCTGACTATGGCGAATCGATGAGTACCAGTAAAACATTTGTATTTTTTAATAAAATAGGAATGCCATACTTCGTGTGAGTATTTATATGATTTCACGTTTGTTATGTTCATTTTTGTTAGCATGGGCCCATGACTCAAGAGTTTTCAACAGACAGACTCTGAATACAAGGCTCGTCAATCGTCGGTCGGATTATAAGAATTCGTCGATCCAGTACGTACTTGCACCGATTGTATATCGTTTTACACTTTAGTGGATAAAGTGTGATTCCAACTGGCTCTATTTGCTTTTCATTTGGATAGATTTAGAGCTCCTTATAGAGAGTAGCCAGTGGTCCCGTCACGTGCGGTGTTAAAGTCGCTGCATGCATGCTAAGAGGATAGGGGCTACCCAATGCTGCCTATCTAGTTTCAGTTCACCCGTAACGATGACTCAAGAAGTTTGGCTAGAGTTCAGTTTCGATGACTTTTACTTGATATTCGATAAAGATTTTCAAGAAGGGACATCACGTTCGATCTTCTTCCCAATATCTTCAACATATGAGATCACGACAGTATGGGATATATCCTCCAACAGATTTTCAAAGGAGTACGACAGATGACTTGATGGTTCATGAACCATAAATAGTGTTGAGTCTTTATATTTGATTAGATATTCATCGTTGGTTTGCATTTTATTTATTCGTATGTCCCGCAATATAAATCCCAAAACTCGTTTCAATGTTTTCTTAGGCATGCGTTATGATGATTTCATTTAACGTTGTTCATGCATTATAAGATCACCTTGTATCTGTATATTTGAGCATATCGTTTATTTGTAGCACGTAGTGGTGTAATACCCGAAAATTTTGGGAGTTTTAAAATAAATATATAACTCTATAATTTTAAAATAATCGTATTTAAAGGTTATATATTTAAATCCAAGAAAGTATTTGATTAATTAAATCAAATATGATGATGGAATATTTTGGGATGACTAGTTGAACGCACTAATAAATATTACGAATAAATAACGTTACAACGTTATAACGTTATAAACGTTGCGCGTAAGGTGTAACGCCCCCGGATTTCTGGACCGGATGACACGTGAGCATTATGTCGTCACGGACCCAGCCCGTGACAAGACCGAATAAACCGAATGGGTTTAGGCGTATAAATGTCAAGGAAACTATAAACAGTAACCACAGTCATAACTTACAACTTCGAGTACCTGTTTACTTACAATATTAAAACGGAAGCTATGCAGATCGTTTATTACATTTAAACAATATAGACATCTGATTTGCCATAATATCCGAAATACGTGGATTCATCTATATGCATGCAAGTTCACACTAAGAGCCTTCAGGAACTGTTGAGGGCATATCTGCAATTGAAAAACATAACCGTGAGCTAATGAAGCTCAGCAACCTCAGGTGTATGAATCCCAATTATAGAAAACTTCCGCTAACGGCTATGACGACCGCCGAAAGTCCCTAAAATATTTTTATACATATAGGAAAATATGGACGCCATATCAACCAGCATCATTTTACATTGCTTTATATGGCTTCGTATCGCTTTTAAGAGTCATTCATTTCTTTTGTATTTATTTAGGGTTCATGACTCGACTCAAAAACGACAACTTCAAGGATATGACTGACTTGAAGTACAAAGATAAGATGTCAATCGGTAGCCGGGTTATCCAATAGATTTTGTATATTCGCACCTGCCTACTCTGTGCGTCCCCTTGTACCTCTTGTGCGCATTCAATGTGGTATTGTTTGTCAGCATTGAGATAATTTGGGCCTTCCTACAGAGAGCAACCCGTGGCCCCGCCACAATGGCGTAGAAGTTGCTGTATGCATGCAAAGAGGATAGGGGATGCACGTCGCTCCCTATCTAGTTCTCACCCGTGACATTGACTGAGAGAATTATATTGGAGTGCAATGACTCAAGCAAAGCCACCAAGGCTATTCAAGGAATGCAACAGATGATCGCAATGGATTAAAGAAGGAAGACCATGTTCGACCTTCTCAATAATTCCAAGGAAAACGACCAACGATCCAACGGATCCACTAGGGATGTCAATGCCGTCCTTATCAATTCAAGGAGGCGATATTTGTTATTCGTTTGCTTTTCATGCGGTCGTATATGCACGTTTGACGTTATATTTCCATGCGTATCCCATTTTTTTCCTGTCACGGGCACAAACCAGGATGTCGCGGTCGTGACTGTTTATCAGCACAGAACGTCCAAAACTCACATCTGATGCCCACGGATCCCTCATTTATCATCAAAGCGTATCCAAACCATCGCGTACACATCAAACACAGCATATACACTTCCCACACATGCACGAACGTGCTTAAATCGTGTGAAAGAATAAAAAAGGCATCTCGGACGAGTGAGGTTACGTCGATTAACGATGGTCCTCGATGCACACGATCACACGAACGAATCCGTTGATGTTCTCTGGACGAGCTGCCGATACTGATTCTCTCCTCTAGCTACTGCTGCTGTCCTTCGTTCGTGTTGGCGTCGTGATGATGATGAAGACGATGGTGGTGTAGGCGTGGTGATGTAATGAAAGCGATGATGTTGATATTGATCACGTTGGTGATGATGGTGGCGAAGGCGGCAGCTGCATTGTTGATGGTCTCCTGGTGGCAGAGAACGGTGATGGAAGGTGATGGTGGAAGTGGTTGAAGTGGAAGACAAGGATGATGGGAGTGAGAAGGAAGAGTGCGGGAGTGAATGGGAGAAAGTGGAGAAGTTGGGTAAATGTGGGTTTAATCTTACGTTCCGACCCACGATACGTCTCGTCCACTCCATTATTCACCCAATTTCGCAATATTAATCCACGATAATTTATTTGCATCGTTAGATTTATCCCATATACGAAAATATGACTTTTCGAGTCATAATCCATTATAAATGGGATTAAAATCACTAGCCCTAACGCGCAATATTTATAACGTTATAACGTTGTAATGTTATTCGTTCGTAATATTTATTAGCGCGTTCAACTAGTCATCCCAAAATATTCCATCATCATATTTGATTTAATTTATCAAATATTTTCTTGGGTTTAAATATATAACCTTTAAGCGCGGCTATTTTAATTCGTGACGTTATATTTAACTTCTTTTATTTACGCTTTATTTACGTACGTACTGTACGTATGTTATATATTCATTTTTTAATTCTAAAAAAATTTTGGGTATTACATCATCCCCAACTTTTAGGAAGTTTCGTCCCCGAAACTAATCTGAATAAGGGTAAGTGATGGCTTAGTGGGAAATAGATGCGAGTATTGCTTCCGCATTGTTTCCTCCTCCTCCCAAGTTGCCTCCGAGGTCTGGTTGTTAGCCCAGAGGACTTTCACCAGTGAAATAGTACGGTTTTTGAGGATCTTCTCACGATGATTTAAGATCTGCTGAGGTTGCTCCTCGTATGTCAAATTCTCTTCCAGAATGATCGGCTCGTGTTAAATTACATGGCTTGGATCTGCCATGTATTTCCTCAGCTATGATACATGGAATACGTTATGCACGTCTGAAAGGTCAATTGGTAGTACAAGTCTGTGTGCAACTTCCTCGACCCGTTCCAGAACCTCATAAGGTCCTATGTAGCGAGGGCTTAACTTTCCCTTCTTTCCAAATCGCATAACACCCTTCATGGGAGAAATCTTCGGAAATACATAATCCCCCACATCAAACTCGAGCGGCCTTCGTCGCACATCTCCGTACGACTTTTGACGATCTTTAGTTGTCTTCAATCTAATTCTGATCTGTTTGATGCCTCCGCCATCTCTCGTAATGACTTTGGACCAATGACTATCGTATCCTCGATGTCATCTCAGTAAAGCTGTGTCCTACACCTCCTTCCATAAAGGGCTTCGTATGGTGCCACACCGATACTGTAATGAAAACTGTTATTGTATGTGAATTTCACCAAGGGTAAATGTCGCTCCCATGATCCTTGGAAGTCTAAAGCACATAATCGCAACATGTCTTTTAGCGTCTGAATTGTTCTTTCTGTTTGTTCATCTGAAGCTGGGTGGAATGCAGTGCTGAAGTTCAGTTTCGTTTAAAATGCCCTCTGTAAGCCTTTCTAGAAATACATCTGAAACCTCGTATCTCTATCAGAAACAGTAGATTCTGGAGCTCCATATAGTCTGACTATTTCCCTTACATATTCTTCTGTTAGACGGTCAACACTCCAACTGTTTTTGATTGACAGAAAATGTGCTGACTTAGTCAATCAGTCCATAATCACACAAATAGAGTTCATCCTTTTTGTCGTTACTGGAAGACCGACTATGAAATCCATTGAGATTGAATCCTTTTTGTCGTTGATGCTCAAACTTTACTTGCTGACAAGTAATATATTTTGCCATAAATTTCGCAACTTTCCTTTTCATGTTCCCCCAAGATAAGCGTTTTCGTAAATCTTGATACATCTTATCGCCTCCTGGTTGAACAGAATAAGGGATTTGATGAGCCTCTTCCATGATTTTTCTCTTCAAGGCATCGTCATCTGACACACAGAGCCGTCCCCGAAACTTCACGGTGCCATCTTCGTGGATCGCAAAACCATTTGCTTTTCCTTATAGGGTTTCTTCCCTAAACTTCCTCATTTGCTCATTTGCCTCTTGTGCTTGCAATATCTCTTCCCGAAGAGTAGATTGTTCTTGCATGTTCGCAAGTGTATTGTCACTTGATGCCAGACGAATCTCTATACCCAATTTATAAAGATCATCAATTAACTCAATCTCTGTGATTCTTAACAAATGTAACGTGCCTTCTGCCTTTCTATCCTTTTGACTCAAGGCATCAATTATTACATTCGTCTTTCCAGGATGATACTGGATGTCCATATCATAATCTTTAGAAGTTCCAACCATCTTCTCTGACGCATATTCAACTCCTTCTGAGTGAAAATGTACTTTAAGCTCTTGTGGTCAGTGAAGATCTGACAGAAAATTCCATACAAATAGTATCTCCAGATTTTCAGGGCAAATACCACTGCTGCCAATTCCAAGTCGTGAGTAGGGTAGTTGCGCTCATACGGCTTCAATTGTCCTGAAGTATATGCAATCACCTTGTCATGCTGCATAAGTACGCACCCAAGACCTTAAACAGATGCATCACTGTAGATACAGAATCCTTCCTCGTCAGAAGGAAGGGTTAGAACTGATGCTGATGTGAGACGCTTCTTAAGTTCCACGAATGCGCCCTCACACTTATCAGTTCATAGAAACTTAAAAGATTTCCGTGTCAATTAGCTAAAGGCATGGCGATCTTGGAAAAATCTTCAATAAATCTGCGATAATATCCCGCCAAGGCAAGAAAACTTCTTATTTATGTGGCATTTGTCGGCCTTGTCCAATTAATCACAGACTCAATCTTCCTCGGGTTTACCCTTATTCCTTCTCCATAAATTACATGCCCTAAAAACGTCACTTCTTGCAATCAAAACTCGCACTTCTTGAGTTTGGCATACAACTGGTGAAATCACAAAGTCCCAAGAATAGTTTGGAGGTGTTCCTCATGATCTTGTTGTGTCTTGGAGTATACCAAGATGTCATCGATGAATACCACAATAAACCGGCCAATATATGGCGTAAAGACTTGGTTCATCATGTCCATAAATACTGCTGGGACATTGGTAAGCCCAAACGGCATCACTACGAATTCATAATGTCCATAACGAGTA
The DNA here is from genome assembly GCA_035668315.1 of Drosera spatulata. Classification (NCBI taxonomy): domain Eukaryota; kingdom Viridiplantae; phylum Streptophyta; class Magnoliopsida; order Caryophyllales; family Droseraceae; genus Drosera; species Drosera spatulata. The sequence continues at coordinate 7,810 of JAOVYX010003456.1, forward strand.
TGAAATAAGGTTTGACACATCATCGGGTCGGACACGTAGTTGGTGATACCCAGAACGAAGGTCTATCTTCGAGTACACCGTTACCCCTTGTAGTTGGTCGAAGAGATCGTCAATCCGTGGCAAAGGATATCGGTTCTTGATGGTAAGCTTGTTCAGCTCGCGATAGTCGATGCAGAGTCTCATACTCCCGTCCTTTTTCTTAACAAATAAGACCGGTACGCCCCATGGAGACACACTAGGGCAGATGTATCCCTTTTGAAGAAGCTCTTCAAGTTGGCCCTTTAATTCCTTCAACTCCGCAGGTGCCATTCTATTTGGAGCCTTAGATAGTGGCGCTGCACCTGGCACCAGATCGATGGCGAAGTCAATCTCCCTTACCGATGGCATCCCGGGAATCTCATCCGGAAATACATCAGGAAAATCTCGCGCTATTGGAATATTAGAGAGATTCATCTCCTTATCAGTCAAATCTTTCAAGCTACAGAGATAACCGTGACATCCCTTTCTTAATAGTTTTCGTGCTACAAGGACTGATACCACCTGTAGTTCTGCTTTTGAACTCTCTCCGTGGTATCAAATCTTTCCTTCCTTAGGACTCCTATACGTTATTATCTTCTTCTTACAATCGATGACCGCTTTATGTCCTTCTAAGCAATTCATTCCCAAAATGACATCAAAGTCATGGAGGTCAAAAACAATGAGATCGGTTGGGCATTCCTCTCCTCCTGTGAAGATAGGGGCATGGGCGACAAAGTGATCGCACATGACAACCTCCCCCGTTGGTAACCCAATATGAATACCCCGTTGTATTTCTATTGGTACTATGTTATTCTTGTTCAAGAATGACTTAGAAATGAAATATTGCATTGCACCCGAATCAAACAAAGTATAGATATTGTTTGAAAAGAGTTTGAGATTACCGGTCACGCTAACTCCACTTTGTTGGGCCTCCTGAGGATTCATCATGTAAACTCGATTATTGGTGGCTGTTGTTGGGATGTTTCTGCCCTATTCATCTGTACCTGAGGCCGCACAACAGCAACCGACCTCTCGGTATAGTTCCCCCGGTTGTCATTTCTCTGATTTCCAGTCCTCTGATTGGTGTTCCTCTGATTATCATTCCTCTTTGTGCAATCCCTACTGATGTGATCGCGCTCCCCATAATTGTGGCATGGACCGGTCTGACAGTCCTTCACCATGTGTCCTACCCTTTCGCACTGATAGCATTTGATATTAGTAATAGACCTACCCTGAGTGCCAGCTCTGGACTGTTGGAATCCGGCTGAACCTGCCCGTGAGCCTTGGGGCTGTCTATGTTGATTGCCATACCTTCAACCCCCAGCTCGATTTCTGGGCGGCGAATTGTGGTAAGGAAGAATTTGTTGGTTTGAGCTACTAGCGTCCCCATGCGATGGGCCGTCGCTTGATCGTCGATCATCCCTTTTTCTTTTCGAACGATCAAAACGCTCATCCTTGGCAATGAGGTACCGTTCATTGCTGGCAGCGTAGTCATACGGGTCTTGATAGCAGACGTGTTTCTGGCCTGTTACCTTATCCCTAATCCTCCAGTTGAATCCTTCAATGAATTGCTTCTGTTTTTCTCTGTCCAAATGATAGTGTGACGGTTGAAAACGCAACAGGCTAGTGAACTCTGCTGCATATTCGTAGTCGGTCATGTCTCGCTGCAGAAGCTTCTTAAACTCCTATTCTTTTTTATCTCTCAAGGAATCTAAGTAAAACCGACTCCTGACGAGCTCAGAGAACTATAACCAATTAAACCCTTGTACCTTGGCACATTCTTCCACCGTGCGTCACCAGACATCAGCCTCTCCTTTCATATAGTAAATAGCGCAATGTATCTTCCACTCATCAGGACACTACTTCAAATCAAATAACTTCTCCATTTCATGGATCCAATCCTTCAATAGTGCAGGATCGTCCGTGCCGAAGAATCTGAGAGGGTTGTTGTAATACCCGAGAAATTTGGGAGTTTTGAGACGAATATATAACGTTACGATTTTTAAAATAAATCGTACCAAAAGGTTATATATTTAAATCTAAGAAAATATTTGATTAATTAAATCAAATATGACGATGAAATATTTTGGATGATTAGTTGAACGCGTCAATAAACGTAACGAACAAATAACGTTACGTTATAACGTTATAAACGTTACGCGCAAGGACTATTGATTTAATCCCAAAAATAATAAATTTTGACTCGGGAGGTCATATTTTCATACACGAGATAAATCTATCGATGCAAATAGATTTTTCGTGCATTAATATTACTAAAATTGGGTGAATAATGGACCGAACGAGACGTTTCGTGGGACGAAACGTGGGTTTAAACCCACACATACCCACCTTCACTTTCCCTCCCTTTTTCTTTCTTCCACTTCATTCCACCCACCGCACAACTCCCACCTCTTCCACTTCCTCTCCACCATACTCTCCATTCACCTCTTGCCGGCATCATCATCCTCTTCTCCCAAAGAAGCTGCTGCTGGCCTTCTCCTGTTGCTCCTGCGGACACCATCATCATCAACATCAAGAGCATCATCAACATCAACTTCATCAACAACATCATCATTATTCCATCATTTTGATCATCATTGCACCCTCATCAGAATCAAACGCGTTCGAGGTAACCTCACTCGTTCGATTCACCTTTTTTATTCGTTCACACGATTCAAACACGTCCGTGCATACTTTGGGACGTGTTTATGCTGAGTTTGATGTGTATATGATGATTTGGTTGCCTGAAACCGTGAATTGAACGTTCCGTGGATGGACAGGGAGGTTCCCTGGTGGTTCTGTCCTAAGATCCGTCGCGCCCGCGACAGTCCAGGGAATTTCCTGGGTCGCGGTCGCGACGAGGGAAAAACTAGGAATTTTATGAACAGTGTCATCGCGCCCGCGACGGGGGTGGTCGTGCCCGCGACTGGGTCACAGGCAGAGAGGCAACACACGACTAGGATTAAAATAGGGGCTTTCGGTAGTCTTTCACTGTCTGGTTAACCACCCGCAGGGTTCTAGATTTGCCGTGACAGCCCAATGTCGCGGCCGCGATACGCCCGATCGCGCCTGTGATGGCCTTTTGTCCAGGAGAAATACATTTTCGAACCCCGAACTTTAAACCTAAGCGCGTCTTTGAGGTATATAATACCT
>JAOVYX010003457.1:0-10979 GCA_035668315.1 Drosera spatulata
TAAATCCTTAATTCTTCTGTCTCTTGATCTAGCTAACTTAAAGACTTCTTTTTCCCCCTCTTTTGTGTTCAGTCTTTGATACAATTTCTCATACGATTTATTCTTCGCATCGCTCACAGCATATTTAGCTTCTTTTTTGATGCGCCTATACTTCTCTAAATTTTCATCACTATGACATTAAATAGAGCCTTGTAACATTCTTTCTTATACTTTATCTTATCTTGAATCTCTTTATTCCACCACCACCTCTCTTTATCCAACGGTGGTTGCTTCTTAGATTGTCCTAATGTCTCCTTTGCTACACGTTGGATACAGTCAGTCATCGCATCCCATATCTCACATGCACTCCCGTCAAATGTCCACGGACCTTCTCTCAACAATCTCTCTCTGAAAAACTTTTGCTCATCTCCTTTTAAGTTTCACTATTTTGTCCTTATGAGATTACATTTTGTTTTCTTCTTTTCTATTTGAGACAGAAATACATCTATAAGTAACAAACAATGCTGAGTGGTCAAACATTCTCCTGGGATAACCTTACAGTCCTTGCAATCCTTCAGGTCTCTTCGCCTCACAAGAAAGTAATCAATCTGAGACTTGCATAAACCACTCTTAAAGGTTATCAAATGCTCTTCATGTTTTTTAAAGAAGGTATTCGTAACCATAAAGTCATATGTCACAGCAAAATCCAATATACTTCTCCCTTACCACATTAATCACTTCCTTCTCAATCAACACCTTAATAGAAATCACCTTATCTCTCCAACGTTTGATACTAACCACATTTTCTACCAACTCTTTACGCATAATTATACCAACTCCATTCCTATTCCGACTTTGACCGCAATACCATACCTTGAACCCCGTACTTTGAAAAGTTTATCCTTCTTTTCGGTCCATTTCGTCTCTTTTAAGTAAGCGATATGAATCCCCCTTTACATTCAAGCTCCAAATGTTTCAATTAGCTAAACGAATTCTATTTTTCTAGATTAACTTCTTTAACCGCATCCGTCCGTGATGTTGGAACCCTTGCTCATTTTTCACTACATCCGGAAGTCGATGTAGCGGCCTTTACTCATTTTTCGAAGCACTCAGACCATGCAATGCGTCACTGCTGAGGTACGCCTCAAGGAAATTTTCACAAGTCGTATTCATGTTAAGAGATACAACATGACTTTTTACGTGTTGGCTGTCGATTACGTAACACACAACCCTCACCATTTTATCCGGACTTGGGACCGGTTAGGGACGAAATAAAATTTTTTTATTTGAAATATGTATCATCACAATTTATTTGGAACAAAACGAGATCCCTTCCTAATAAGGTCAGTGATGTTGACTTCATTTATACTGCAGTATGTTTTTTCGCTGTTTGGAGGCTACGGGCAAGGAATGGAACATAGCTGTAACTTGCCCATAATTCCATTCAGCCTCAATGTAATACTAATGTTATGTTTGGATGCAAGAATGATTTTAAGATCAAATGGAATAGATGATTAATTTGAAATGAAAATTGTAATGGAATAATTGGTTCCTATCTGTTTGAAATGTTTGATTGATAAGATTAGAATGGAATGTTGAATATTTTTAAATCAAATGGGATAATTAATTAAAAATCCTTAAAAGTAAAACTTACAATATAATGTCTAAAAAATTTCAATGAACATTATAAAGAACATTTAAATCTCTAACTCTCCTTTCTATAATCTCACTGCCATACACAAACTCTTTTCATCCAAAACATATATATATATAAAATAGAATAGAATACAATAGAATAGGATAAGATTGAACAAAATAAATAAAAATAAAACAGGATTTTCGTATCATGACAACCTCTCTTTCTCTCTTTTACCATCTTCGATTCTCTCACTCGCCATCATCGTCAACTTCGTTGTAAACTAAATTTACGATTAACTCCATCATGAATTCATTTTTCGGACTCTGAAAACTCACAATCTTGCTCTTCGAGATTGAAATTTACTGGAAGGCTTGAAAATCAGAGAGGACAATTACACGTATTGTTAAGCGAGGTAAGATGTGTCGTGTTCATGTGAATTTATATGGACCTAGTAAATGGGTTTGAATGGTGAGATGCCTAGAGGTATTCGATGCCCTGGAAAGTGTTCGATGACATATCTAAAAGACATTTGGTCGTGTGGAGTGCAATGACTGGATCGATTACATTAGCAGGCGCCTTTGTTGTCGTCATAAAGTAATTAAGGGGAACGAAATGCCAAGGATGCTTTTATGTGTCCGGCAAAGGTCATTAATAAGCCATCTTACCACAACCACTTTGTGCCCATTGCATTTTTGGCTCTTATCAAGAATATGAACACCATGTCGTGCAATCATATCAACGTGGCTAATGTGCACGACAAAACATTAAGATTAATGCATGGAAGGTGTTCAACTAAAATATCTGAGATGAATGGTTGCTCTCAAGGAAGGAGAATCAAATTGCCCATGAAGAATATTAGTATGATTAAGAAAAGTTATTGACAAACATTTTTGTACGTGAACTATCTTTGATGAATACGGTTCCTTCTTCATGTCTTACAAAGTTAGCGACACCAAGAAATTGATCTCGGCATTCATGGAAAAACCAATAAGAAAGTCGATGCAATTGAAAACTCTGTTGAAAGAATATTTTTGGATTTTTTATTTATTGAAAAAATAGAAATCGGATTATCCTAAGATCAAATTATTCGTGGATTGGATTTCTCTTCATCTACTAGTGATATAGTTTATCCATGTGCCCATTTACCAGCAATATGTGCACTATATATAGAGTTTTATATTTTCATGTTTGTCATATTGTACGTTACGAATTGTTGTTCTTTTTGTACTACGTTTTACACCTGTTGTATTAGATATACAAATTATATGCACTACAACCGTTGCAACATGATTGTACGAAAAAAAGGATTTTCTGGAGCTGACGATGGAATGTGTACGGGTTTTTGAATGAATGTAAATTACGAGTTAAACTTCTTATTAAGAATTTTGAACTATCATTGATTGTTGTCTATTGTAAATTATTCAAATATAATTATTCTTTGAAAATGATATATTTGCATCTAAATTTAGGTATTTTTCTTTACATCTCATCTATTTTTGTGATTATTAAAAAAACTTACCTAATTACCTATCAATTAGACCTAATCACTTTAATTAGGTGAGAAAATTAGGTGTTAATTAATCATCTTGAGTCTTATAAATAATGCTCATTTGTATGATATGTACACATTTTTAAGAGAAGAAAACCTCTTTTTCTCTCTATATTTGTTAATTCTGACGTTTATCGTCCAACGAATCAAACTGAGTATATCAGCGAATCAGTTCAACCGATAAAAACACTTGCTTTACAACACGCTATCAGCACGAGCCTCTAACCAGCTGAGATCGAAATACAAACAAAAATACTTTATTATATCCGTATATTTTGATTTTGTTTTGATCCATTTCATAATAATCTAATTAAAATAAATATGGTTCCACCATCAGACGAAGCATCGCCTGTATAAAAACCTATTAATAAGTTTCATCAAAATTATGGTTTCATCGCTGTACGAAGTATCGTCTGTGTGAAAACCTATTAATTATTTTATATTTCATATTGGTGCACTTGCTCTAAGTGGTGAGACTTAACTTTTGTGTTTTTCATTAAGATATAATAAACAACGTAATGGCTTCTAATGATGAAGAAATAGCAAACAGAATCCAAAACAAACTTAACAAATTATTGTGCTATTTATTTTTACTAGTAGTTCTTAACATTGGAACAATCATTTACTTTCTCCTTATAATTAAATACATGTTTTAAGAATATGATAAATAATAAAAGTTTTTAATATATATGAGTTATCAGCTGTTATAGGATTTGATTGATTTTTATTCACTTTTATCAGTAAATTAGACTGCTTACAACAAATCATAGTATAATTAAAAAAATGATAACAATTGACAATTTTATTACTATCATTAAACTGCTATATCCATATAGCGAACAATGTAAATTTTTGTATATGATTTTCATTAAAAAATAAATAAGCTTAATAAATTTATCACTTTGATGTGTCCAGAGAACCATGACAAACCTCAAAAAGTTAGAATTCAAAGCACTAGACCTATCAGGAGAAAACTCCCTATCATGGATTCTTGCTATTGAAGTACACAGATGTAAAAGGTTTAAAACATACCATAGTGGAGGACAACAAAGCAACCCCACAAGAAAATGCTCAACCACTGATTTTTCTAGGCATCTTCTCAATGAGGGGTTGAAATCTGAATATCTTACTATAAAAAATTCATACGTGTTATGGATTAGTTTGAAAGGAAGATTTGACCACCCGAAGTTGGCATTTCTTCCAAATGCCAGGAATGAATGACATACTCTGAGGTTGCAAGATTTTAGATCTGTTCAAAAATTTAATTCTGCAATGTTCAGTATTACCTCACGTATGACTTTTATGTGGAAAGCCTATATCTGAGGAGAAAATATTAGACAAAACATATTTCACTTTTCATCCCATAAATGCAACTCTGATGCATCAATATCGGATTCTGAAATTCACTAAGTATAGTGAATTGCTTTCATTGCTCGTGATTGCTGAAAAGAACCAGGAGTTGCTGATGAAAAATTTTCAAACTCGTCCAATTGGTTCCACCCCATTGTCTGAAACAATGGCCACCAGAAGTGGCAATTGGCGTGGAAGAGGACGAGGTCGTAGAGGCGTTCGTGGAAGATTCCATGATCGACTTTATAATCTGATTGCAAGTGTAAACCACCAGAAAGGGAAGATGGCAATCAGGCACAGTGGAGGGGAAAAACTCCATACAACAAATCAAGGGAGAATGCCAAAGAAAAATGCTATACTTGTGGGATGGAAGGTCATTGGTTCAGATCTTGTAAAACTCCCAAACACTTTGTTGATCTTTATCAAAACTTCATTAAAGATAAAGACAAAGTGCTGAAAAACAAACTTTACGGAAGATCAGTCTCAACTTATTCCACCACTTGAAAAAGTTTCAGATATAACTGGGTATTCCAATACTGAAATAAACGACGAAGATGGTAAATTTGAAACCTCTGAATGGTGGAAATGCTATTCTAGTTCTCCTTAAAGTTTTACTAATATATTTGCAATATGTGTTCTATCTTTACTGTCTCAAGCAATGTAATAAACTTTGTATTAATAAAATTTTTATTTACAGAATAGTCATGGAAGATATGTGCATTGTTAATAATATAATGATTCATACAATCCCTCAAAGTAAGAAATATTTTTTAAATTTAAAGATGGGTGGAGCAAATGTTAATGCAATCTTTGATACTTTAAAGATCATTAATGGTTTTGAAAGTACTAATTTTACACTACCAAATGATACGCAAATCCATGTCAAGCATGCTTCATACTCCCAAAAATCCAAAAGAAATCTTTTAAGTTTTAAGGATATTCTTCTTAATGCTTTTCATTTGGAAAGTACAAGTAAAGATGATAAACAATATCTTTATATAACATCTTTTATTTATGAAACCAAACAAATCATTGAAAAACTTTTGATTTTTTCATCTAGATTGTATTTTATCAAAATCAAGGTTATTGAGTCGTATAGTGTTATGGATTCAAAGTCCGTTTATCATAACACGATTTTATTACGGCACGAGAGACTTGGTCATCCACATATTACGATGATGCATTGTATCATTGGAAATACCAATGGTTGTTCTCTAGAGAATCAAAAGAGAGTTTTGAAAAATAAAAGTCATCCTTGTATTCCTTATTCATAAGGTAAGTTAATCACAAGTCTTTCTCCTTCAAAATTACTTTCTATGTCACCTTAATTTCTTGAAAGGATTCAAGGAAATATTTGTGGTCTAATTCATCCAGCATCTGGTCCATTTAGATATTTCATGGCCTTGATTGATTCTTTTACAAGATGATCTCATGTATGTCTTCTTTCTACTCTCGTAATGTTGCATTTGCTAAACTTCTCCTTCAAATTATTAAATTACGAGCTCATTTTTCAGACAACCACATCATGTCTATTCGTCTTGATAATATTGGAGAATTCACTTCAAAGACATTTGATAAATATTGCATGTCAATGGGTATCTTAGTAGAACACCTTGTTTCTTATGTCCATACACAAAATAGTTTAGGCGAGTCATTGATAAAAAGAATCCAGTTGATTGTTAGACCTTTACTCATGAAAACAAAGTTGCCTATCTCTGCCTGGGGACATATGGTATTACATGCTGCAAATCTTATCTTCATTAGACCAACGGCTTATCACAAGTTCTTCCCATTACATCTTATAAAGTCAAGAACCAAGTATTTCTCATCTAAAAGTTTTTGAATGTGCTGTATATATTCCTATTGCACCACCACAACGTACTAAGATGGGTCCACAAAGAAGACTTGGAATTTATGTGGGTTTTTATACGTCTTCTATTGTGAGATATCTTGAACCTCTTATTGGAGATCTTTTCATGACACATTTTACATATTGTCATTTTGATGAAACTTTATTTCCCACTTTGGGCAAAAATAATGTTTTACCTAAACCAAAGTCAGAATTTTCTTGGAAGGTAATGGGATTATATGGATTAGATATGAGTACAAATCAATGTGAAAATGAAGCAAAAAGAATTATTCACTTATAAGATATTACAAATCAAATACCCTATGCTTTTAATGATGCAAGTAAAGTTGTAAAGTCATATATACCTGCTGTAAATGTGTTATCAAGAATAGATATACCTCAGATGAAGGATGTTATTAGAGACATTATTAAGGCTCATATTCTTGATGATACACCACGTCTGAAGCGTTGAAGATCAATAGGTGCAAAAGACACTATAACATGAAAAAAATGATAAAAATATTATCTCAAATGTCCCAAAAGAGACAGAAATCTCACAGAAAAAATTATCCCCTGAAGAGCATAATGTCCTTGATGAGATTGCACAGCCTGAAAATTAAGAGATATCAATTATTGTAAGTATCCGAAAATTTTCGTAAAATTTAGTTTCACGATAATTAATGTGAATAGTAAATTATCATACGTTATAATTTATTTTTTGAGATTAAGAGATTTTTTTGACGATATAATAGGGAAAATATACAAAATATGGATGAAATACAACCCTAATATGCAAATACGGGGAAATACAATCTTAAAATAAAAATACCGTATTTACACGAAAAAGACCTAAACCTAATTTTGGCATTTATTTTCCTTTATTTCAATTTGTACTCCACCTATATTAAATTAATTATCCACTAAATACCCACTATTTATCCACTTAAACTATTTTAATTGATTTACTTTCATATAACTACAAGCTCTTTTCTCCTCGAAAATTTCTTCCAAATACAAAAAAAAAAAAAAAAAACACTCCTTACCATGCAAGATTAGAGTTAAGCAAGAGAGAGAAGAAGGAGAAGTTTGAAGAGAAGTTAGGTGGTAATGCGAGTACGATGAGGATCCTTCACCGTTAACAAAAGAAGGCGATCATTTTACTTAGAAATTTTGTGGAATATTATACATTCATTGATAAATTTTGATATTAATATATATTAAATTTTCACATGTCTAATTTTAATGAAGTTAATAAATCATGTTTCAGAGCTTTAAATCTTAAGATATAAATCAAAACATGCAGATATATCAACCTGTAAAAAAACTAGTTACCGAGATATTTTTGTGGCTTGATCTGAAATTACATAATAGATGTTAGAAGACAAACCTTATATCACTGGAAAGATATGGAAGTCTAGTTTGCAGAACAATTTACAAATAATTATTTGGAGTTGTATGTAAAGAGGTATGAATTAATTAGTGAACTAAGGTCAAACTATCTAAACTAACAGAAAATATAAACTTGAACTAATTAACTGCTATTATGGTAACTTTTTATGATGAAAACTTTAATTTATTGAAAATAATATGAAGTTGTAGGCAAGAATTTTACGAAATAATTTTTGGAGCTATATGCAAGAAGTTATAGATTTAAATACGTACAAAGGTTATTTTGGACGGAATCTGGGATACCCGTCTCAGAGGCCGGGAAGCTCGCTTCAAAGGCCGGGACGCCCATTCCATAGGTCAGGATGCCGTCTTAGAACCTTTTGGACCAGGAATGAACGTTTTTTTACACCAAAATAACTCAAAATATTCACAAATACCTCTAATGATATTCAATATATAAAATCATCATCATGGACGATCAAAATAAGTATCAAAGGCTTGTATAAAGCTCAGCATCACCTCATAATATTAATATGATAATTTTTCACGAAATACGAATAAATATGTTTAACTCTGTAACGAGAACAAACATTCACAAGCAAATATATTAATATGTGAATCCTAATATGTTATACGAGTTGGAGACGTTGCTTGTTGACACATAGGGGAAAAGTCGAGCGCATGTGTGTGGAAAGTGGTGTAAAAAAATAACGTTTAGTTTTATTATGTGTGACGATACATATTATTATACCGTGAGTATAATAATATGCATTGGGATCTTTGGACATAGTCACTAAATGTGACTGACATAAAATATCGTTTGCAACTGCTGTGTACCATGATAAAATGATGTGTGTGCTTGTATTATGCCTTGATTACTGGTATAAAGAGGATAAGTGAGTGAAAGGAGTGTAAATCCATAATTGATTGGATAACTTCGTGGTATAAAACCCAAAGAGCGTTGTGCCTGTCGTATGTATTATACAGTGACTTGATGGTGACATTCTTTCATCGACCTTGTGAGGCCGTTTTGGTGTGAGAAAAACTCAGTGGAGGAGACCCTGGGCTCCGGTTTGGCTGATCCCTTTTCACGGATGACCCTTTTGCTAAAGCTGAATAAAGCTTGATAAGTTGAAATTGAATAAGTCTCGTCAAGGACACAATTACAACAATGAGGGTATCTATTGTATGTCTTCACTGTGTTTTTGATATGATAATTATGAATGTCAGATTGACATGATAGTTCAAGAGTGCTCGAACAACGGACCTAAGTGGTCTTTTTTTTTTCTTTTCTTATCTTTTCTCTCGTATAATCCCTGATAAGGGGCCGACACGTTATTGAACTCATATGGCTTACTGTTACTTTTTTTATAAATATTTTTCTATTCTCTGTGTTTTGAGGAGTTAGAGACGACGGACAAATGCGATATAGGTTATAGTGCTAATATGCATGTACTATATTGTGCTTTATGGATTAAGTAAATATGTAATAAATGAGAAGTTTTTACAGTATTTGATAACCTTATTGGTTTATGTCTAAGTGGATTTTATTTATTTCTATACCTAAATCGGTTAAGTAGTTTTTGCCTACATGAAGTGTTGGGACTCAGGAACAGCGACGTCATTTATATTATTATGTATTAAGATATTATGAAAAATCGGGGCGTCATTATAACGCCCAGATTTTTCATTAATTATTAATGATACATATGACGTCATTGTCTGTAATAACCCAAAAATTTATCGAATTTAAAAATATATATATTGGATTTAAAATATACGTACGAAGAGTATGCAATGAACACATAAGTAAAATTTATGAACGATGAACGTTACATCGATAAAGTTATTACGCATTTGAGACACAGGTTTAAGCCTGAAAATCTGAGATCATTGAACGAAATATTATTATGAAATATTTGGGATAATTAAATCGATAACGATTAATTATCGAGAGACGTTATGATCGCATGTATATATATAACGAACGAATCAACGTTATAATATTATAACGTAACGGTTTTTAATTCCAGAAAGTTATATCGTTAAAAGGAATACGATATTAATGCTTTTGGTACAATTAAATCGACATGAATTAATTAACGAAAGATTAATATTACGAAATTGAGATAAAAATCGACTGACGAAAATATAACGAGGGATCAAAATTTTTAAAAAGTTTTCCCTCCACTTTTCTTATTCACCTTTCTTCCTCACCCCGCACCACACTCCACCACGACACCCTCCACCAGCACCACGCCACCAACCGCACCAAGCGCACCACCAATGATCACCCAACGCTGCACCATCCTCACCAACTGCACTATCATCTTCATAAGGCCGGGGAAAGATACACAGCCATGGAGAAAAGGAAGAAAGCCGCGCGCGCCTTGCACACCTCCCTTCGCACCACCTTGTCCGGCCAACGCGCCACCATCATCATCTTCGGACCTTCGACGACTGCCATGCTACGTCATTAGACCTTCCAAGCAGCCGGAGGACAAACACCCGAGCTCAGGACAGCCGCCATGTCCACAAACAGCCGGTATGCGTGGGAGTTCCTTCTTGCTCGCCTCGTCGCCATCATCTTAAACAACGCTGCCACGTCTCCGACCATCACTCGGGGAACGTTTTGACAAGCTGGAACGTTACAGAGAAGATTAGCATGGCCTTTGCGCAAGGATGACACAAATAAACCGAGAAACACTCCAAGGAGGTGTTTCCGGCCAACTTCTGGCTAACTTCTGGTTGTAGTCCGATGGTTAATGATAACACAGCGTTCCAGAGTAAGGTGAGGTGCCTTGGTGGTGTCGGGTGCCTTTGGTTTCGAGATTTGGACGTAAATGAACCTTAAAGTACCTTAACGAGCTTTTCCGGCCAAGTTCCGGCCAAAGTCTGGCGGGCAGCAGTTAAAACGTATGGCAGAGCAAGACGATATGTTTTGGTGACATCGGGTGTAATGGGTGTCGAAGTTGGTACGTAAACGAGCTTTAAAACGGCTTAACGAAGCTTTCCCGGCGACGTTCCGACCGTATTCCGGCCACATTCCGGCCACCGGCAGCGACGGAGGTGGGGACACAACGGTGAAGAAGGCAGGACAGCGGGACGATGACTTCTGGTGTCAAAGGTCCTAGGGTTTCTAAGGGCTTCTTTAACCCTAAGTAAAACTAGGGTTAAACACGCTTCAAAGGTAACCTAACCCCTCTCGATCCAAATCATGCATA
>JAOVYX010003460.1:0-10976 GCA_035668315.1 Drosera spatulata
TGACATATTCCTCTGGTAAATGGATGTTAGTCTCGGCGTAGGTAGGCGATTTCTACTTACATGCTTGTTCTATTCTGTGCAAATTTCTTTTTTATTCTGTGCGAAGGACTCGAACTGCCATTGAAGCAACAGTTCGCGACTCTTGTGTCATTTCAAAGGCTTCTTGCTCAGAAATGACTGCACCTACCCAAAAGAATGTGAAATTCCTTATTTCTAATGTTCGCAATTTTTTCTTCTTCAGTACGCGTGCAGGAAGGCACTGGCCGACAGCCAGCCCAGGATCCGTGGAAGGTTCGCGAGGACTGAGGAAACTGAAGTCTGCAGGAAAGCATGAGTGTGATAAACCAGACATCACGGAGGGAGCAAGAAAAAGGACGGCTTGGACGAGATTAGTCGCGGTCTAGATCCTTTGATCGGAGTAGAAGTAGATAGCAGCTGAATAAAACTGAGACCGGCTTCTCCCCCCATGGAGTCCTAACCCTTGTTCGATGTACAATAAAATTTGTTTAGATTATTTCGATCAACGTTGCTGGATGAGTCCTGCTTTGTGTATATAATGTATGAATAAATGAAGAGGCTTATTCGGCTATTAGTTTGAGTTCAGTTTTTATGTTTAATGGTGCCACAATCTGTATGAACAAGCCTATGGCTGGTGAGTCCGGTATATATGTAGGCTTTATGTTATGAGAGATGCAGTGACATGCGCATTGCGCCATGGCAAAATGATGTCGAAATGAATGCAATCAAGGCTATTCCAGGATGAATGCAACAGCATGACGATTCCTGGACTCGAAGCCTGTATATGAGTTCAGCGTCGAGATCAGTGAAATCTACCAAGATATGCTTTGAAAGGCGAGCAAATGGAAAACAATCACAGGAAAAAAGAGCCTAACGAATGGAGGAGCTTAGTCCAACAAAACATTACATCATTCTCGTCCCAAACTCCAGTGGCATTATCAGGATAACGTTCTACGGATAAGAAAAGAGCAGCTAACAAGATATGCTTAGACGCTTTGAAAGGGTAAATAACAGAAAAAGGCGATTCTACTCGGCAGGAAATGGCGAAGACAGACTTTCAATATAACTCACCACATAGTCTCGACTTCCAGTGATGTGGTGTACTTCATCTACTGGCTTCTTTTGCTCAACCAGCACACGATACCGAGCAGGTTCATGATCGGCATCAGTCAGGAAAAGCTTCGATTCATGGGACTTCACAACAAATCCTCTCTCTATGACTCCGAAAAAGTCGTAGTACACTAAAGTCCATGAATCCGGAACTCCGTCTTACTTCACCCATCCATATCGCTCCGCCTACATCACTATATGGAGCCCAAACACACAGACAGCCCCTTATACAACACAATTTCAGCTCAGCAGAACTCACACCACAGAAGGCGTCACAGATCAACTCACTATTAGGCAGTGGCACGCCAACGAGTGTTCCATCAGCCAAATTCAATCCGCAGATGAAGTCATCAGGCTCGTCTAAACGAGATGTATATCGTGAGATTACACGATACAACGTCTCATTCACCAATCTTCCTTGGCTTTCTGCATAATTTAAGCGAGCTTCCTTCTCAGTATAAACATTCTTCTTCCACTTATTAGTCTTCAAGGAGAATATGTACAATTCACGGACCTTACTAGGCACAAGCACCCCGAGAAAGGCTAAGATCCGATAATCATCCAACGACGAGACGTAAACAAAGTCATATGCCGTCCGAAAGGCAAATGGATAGCCATGAAAGACGCGGGGAACTTTGTAGAACTGACGAGTGCCCGGGACTATCGTATTCTAATATATCACAACGATACAAGCCAACCAAACCATTGCAAGAACCTATGATTCTGATGAACATTTCTTTTTCATCAAACCAAAAGTCATTGATCAAAACCTTATCATCAGAAGAACCGCAACCATTGTCACAGGGTATAACACAATCAAGCACGTGAGTAGAGTCCTTACATGTGATGAGAATGTTCTGAGGAAGAGGGTACGCGGAGTGGTGTACAAGATGAGATTTAATGAATTTGTTGCTCGAGATCTCGGCGTTCCATCTCTTTGCAACAGACTTGAATCGAAGCAGAGACTTGACGGGCAGTGGAGTGAGGATTCGAGCGAATATCAGCTCGTTTGGTAGCTGAGGAAGAAGCTGATCATCATCCATCTTGGACATGACTATTGTGAATCTTGGACTTTCTTGGAGGAGCTTTTGCTTGTGCTGTGGGATTATATAACGTGATTAAAGGCTTGGATATGGAGAGTCATAGGAATACATAAATAGAGATTGTATCTACAATTGTTTAACGGTCGGACTCCTAATATTCCCATAATGATCATTAAATGAATTTTTGAAATTGTTTAAAAGTGCAAAGATTGGATCAATATCACACATGGTGAAAAGTGAAAACAGAGATAATTATCTAAAAGCATATGAGCTAGTGTTCTGCACTGAAAAATATATGCACTACGAATCAGATAAGCATTCCACTCTATCTTATCTTCTTTGAAATCATGATATAACATCATATTTAAGGATTTTCTTTGTTTGAAAACATGAAAATCATACAACGATATAATTATAGAAGTTTAAGTATTCACATTGAGTAGATCACTATGAACTCCAGACGGACAGAAGAAAGTGGAACCCAATAATGCATACAAATTTCACAAAATTGTGACTTATGGAGTTGAATGATTAGACCAACCTCATTGTCTTTATTTATAAAACTAGAGAATATGTAAGATATGATATGATCGATTTTTTTATTACGTTAAAATATATATTTTTGGAATATTTTTACAATAATATCATATTAGGAAAATTACTTGCGTCGTATATCTTACTTATAATATTTTTTTCTCCACAAGTTTTTATTTGACTCATCCTCCATGGAGGAACCTTGGGAAGGATGGAAGTTCCATAACAACTAGGTCTAGAGATGAATATCATTTTAAAATGAATAGTTTCAAAAGAATCCATTTTTTGATTAATCCTGTAAAAGCAAGTGAAATAAGAAAAATTCAGGATCCCTTTTCCTACAATATAATACTAAAAGATAAGACCAAGCCGGTGCTCATCATAGAAGACAAAGGGAGATTGCCTCATGCATTTTTGTTCATGCTCTGCATGCTGTTTTGGCTAGCAGCAATAGTGCGAGAAGACATTCCATGTAGGTCAAACACAACTATTATCTGATTGCTATTTTATAAACAGGAGTTAATTTAAAATCAGTCAACATGATCCTAATCATAATCGTAACCAACCCTATCTTGGTCGTAATGCATCTCTAACCATTTACACCTCATTTTAAAAGTTAAAAAATATCCACAATTCACACTAATCAAGATGCAGTGTACGAAGAATAAGATAAAGTTTGTTGTAACCAACACAACTACATCAAAATCAACCCTCTTTTTCCTTTATAATAATGCTACCAGAATAAGTGTCATTCCTATGACGATGAACGACCCGACAAATAGCAGCTAGCAAGTTCTGCTCCTGACATGTTGTGAATCTTTCAAGTTTGTTGAAGGTGCTTTTGATTGTGCTGTGAGATTTTATACTGTGCCATTGGAGGCTTGGAGAGAGAAGCATAGAAGACAGAACTAATAGAATTTGATAAAAACATGGAATTAGTATAAGACATTATCATGAGAACAGAAACAACAAGGCAGACCAGGCTCCTGGGGATACTACTGATCAAGTAAACTTTTGCAACTACAAAGCCAGATTCGTGTTGAATTGGTCCAACCCAAGATTTGGTCTTGTGATCCATTTTTATGATTTTTCCTTGTCCTTATCTATTTAGGAAATCAGCAGGTGCAAGGAGGACACAAACAGAGAACATAACAAACTAAACAGCAAAAGCAGTGAGCAAACAGGGAGAAAGAGAAAGAAAAACTGGTCTGTATAGTAGAGGGAAAACAGCCGGATCGAGGTCAATCCGTGGTCGGATCAAACTGATTTTTGATCACCATGTACACAACATTCTGTTCTTTGTATTCAACAGCTGGATCGTCGATCGCGATACCGTATGTCTGCAAATCCAGTCCCGAACAGCAGGCGGCAGTTTTGGGTGATTTCACTCCATCTTCCTTATTGTTGTTGCTATTGTTTGTTGATTTTCACTATGTACATGTGAATCCCGTCATTGTGTGATTAGAGACGTTATCGTCTCATTTGTGGTGATATCTAGGTTGTGTACTTAGTGAAACTTGATTTGTACCAAAACCGTCATAGTGAAGTGTTTGGGTGGACTCTGAGATCGATCCCGTGATTTTTACTCCCTAAATTTTGGAAGGTTTTTCACGTTAAAAGAGTTGTGTTAAGTTCGTTTTTAATTTGTCGGATTGCATATTGTACTTTGGTTGGTTTGAACATTTCCTCGCAGGTTTAAGCAAATCAAAAAAGTTATCGTTTTTCCCCAACAAGTGGTATCAGAGCATTTGTGATTTGCTTAAACGATGAAAATTAGTACCTAACGGATGGTTAGTTGAAATGAAAGAAACTACCATGTGTAGAAAGGAAAAATGGAGGATCTCCTTTATGTTAAGCGATGACACTTATCAGTATTCGGTGATAAAAAGCCGAAAGATAAACAGGATGACGCATGGATCCTAAAGCATAAGGTTGTATGCAGTTTCATTCGACAGTTTATTGATGATAATGTGTTGAATCACATTAGTAAGAAGTCATATGCTTAGAAATTATGGAGCAAGTTGGAGTCTTTATATGCTAGAAAAACCGACAACAACATAATATTTCTGATTAAATAGTTTATGAGCTTGACATATATGGATGGTCAATCTGTATCCGATCACTTGAATGAGCTTCATGGGATTTTAGATCAGTTGTCTGCCATGAATATTAAATTCTAGGATGAAATACAAGGACTTTGGTTACTTGGTACCTTACTAGACTTTTGAGAGACTTTCTGTATGATTTTGAGTAATTCAACTCCTGAAGGTGTCGTCACCTTGGACTTTGCCAGAAGTGACATTTTGAATGAGCAGACGAGAAGAAAAATTCAAGGTTCTTTTTCTTCTTCTTCTTCTCATCCCGATGCTTTAGTAAGTGAGAGTAGGGGGAGGAGCGTGAGTAGAGGCCAAAAGGATAAGTACAAGGATTGTAACAAATCCAAGTCGTGACAGAAAAATATTGAATGCCATCATTGTGGCAAGATGGGTTACATCAAGAAAAACTGATTTTAGCTCAGACGAGAGAAGAAAAATGGTGCTAACAACAGTGAAAGGAAAGACTCTGAGACTGATTCTCGAGTCGCGACTGCTACCGATGTACTCGTTATTGCGTGTTATGAGGACAATATCAATTTAGCATGCATTGATACGAGTTGAATGATCGACAGTGGAGCCTCGCTCCATATCACATCAAAGAGGGAGTTCTTTGATTCCTATACACCGGGGGACTTTGGCTCTTTGAAAATGAGAAATGACGGCCTTATCAAAATGATAGGTGTTGGAAATGTGTACTTGGAAACTAGCAATGGATCACAGCTAGTTCTCAGGGACGTCAGACATGTATCAGAATTTGATTTCGACTGGTAAGCTCGACGACGAGGGGTATTGCAGCACCTTTGTAAATGGCTCTTGGAAACTTAGAAAGGCTCCTTAGTTGTGGCTAGAGGAAAGAAGGAGTCTTCTTTATATTTGTTGCAAGCTAAGGTTTCTACGGATAGATAGAGTGTTGCAGAAAAAGAAAATACAACTGAGTTATGACATAAAAGAATTTACTCTCTGGACTAAAGAGTGCAAAACTTGAGAAATGTACACATTGCTTGGCTGAAAAACAGCCTAGAGTATTTTTCAAAAGTCACCTTCCTTCTAGAAAATCAGGTCTATTAGAGTTGGTACATATATACGTTTGTGATCCTATTCGACTAGCGACACTTTGTGGTGTAGTTTACTTTGTCACCTTCATTGATGATCATTCAAGAAAGCTCTGGATTTATTTCTTGAAGACAAAGGATCAAGTGTTAGATATATTCAAACGGTTTCAAGCTTCAGTTGAATAACAGACTGGAAAGAAGTTGAAATGTGTCCGTTCAGACAGCGATGGTGAGTATATTGGCTCGTTTGATGAATACTGCAGGTAGCATGGTATCAGACACCAGGAGACACCACCTAAAACTCCTCAGTTGAATGGTATAGTTGAAAGGATGAACAAAATTTTGGTGGAGAGAGTGCGATGTTTGATTGCAGATACTAAACTTTCAAAATCATTTTGGGGTGAGGCATTGAATACTGTGGTTCATGTTCTCAATCTTTCTCCGATAGTTGCTTTAGATGGTGATGTATCAGACAAGGTTTGATATGGTAAGGATATTTCCTACGACCATCTGAGAGTATTTGGGTGCAAGACCTTCGTTCATGTTCCAAAGGATGAAAAGTCCAAGCTAGATGTCAAGACTCGTGAATGCATCTTTCTTGGATATGGTTCTGATGAGTTCGACTATAGGCTCTATGATCCAGTTGAAAAGAAGATTGTCAGAAGTAGAGATGTGGTGTTCATGAAGGACCAAACAATAGCAGATATTCAGAGGACATAAAAGACAATATCCCGAGATTTCTGATGACAGTATTGAAATTGAAGTGATCCCGACTACCGATTTGCAGAGACAGATTCAGGATGAGGATTTTGTTGAGGTTCCAGATCAGCTTTAGAGTGATGCTCAGCTTTAGTTTGAGGAACCAGAGAGGGATCAGGTACAATACGACTAGTAGGGTACAGATGGGTTTGATGTTCAGCCAGAGGATGTTGCTGATGTTCAGCAACAAGCACCCGCAGTTCCACCAGCTACTGGTACAAGACAGTCCACTAGAGTTCGTACGCCGTCCACTAGATACTCGTCTGATGAGTATATGTTGCTAACAGATTCAGGTAAGGTTGAATGTTTTCAAGAAGCCGTTGCTGATGAAAACAGAGCTAAGTAGATGGATGCAATGCAAGACGAGATGAATTCGTTGCATGAAAATCATATTTATGAGTTGGTGGCTTTACCGAGAGGCAAGAAAGCTTTGAAGAATCGCTGGATTTACCGATTGAAGCATGATGATAATACTTCACATCCGCGATAGAAAGGTAGGTTGGTCGTTAGGGGTTTTCGTCAGAAGAGAGGGATTGATTATGATGAGATCTTCTCATCGGTTGTTAAAATGTCTTTAATCAGAGTAGTTCTGGGTTTAGCAGTCAGACTTGATCTCGAGGTCGAACAGATGGATGCGAAGGCAGCTTTTCTTCATGGCAATTTGGAGGAAGAGATATACATGGAGTAATCAGAGGGTTTCAAGGTCAAAGACAAGGAGAACTTTGTTTATAGGTTGAAAAAAAGCTTGTACGGATTGAAACAAGCACCGAAACAGTGGTATAGAAAGTTTGAGTCTTTTGTGGGGGAGTACGCCTACCAGAAGACTACTTCAGATCACTGTGTGTTTGTCCAGAGGTTCTCAGATGATGATTTCATCTTTTATTGCTCTATGTTGATGACATGTTGACAGTTGACCAGAATGCTTTCAGAATCCAGATGTTGAAGCAACAATTGAGCAAGTTTTTCTCGATGAAAGATTTGAAGCAGATTCTAGGTATGAGAATCAGTAGAGAAAGCAGAAGGCTATATTTGTCTCAGGAGAAGTATATTGAGAAGGTACATCAAAGATTCAAGATGGATCAGCCTAAAGTGGTAAGCACTCCTCTTACTATGCACTTTAAACTCAGCAAGAAACAATGTCCGTCAAGTGAGAAAGAGAGGAAAGAGATGGGAAAAGTTTCTTATGCTTCTGCAGTGGGAAGTTTGATATATGCAATGGTTTGCACCAGGTCAGACAGCTCATGCAGTGGGAGTTATCAGCAGATATACTTCCAATTTCGACAGAGAGCACTAGAATACACTGAAGTGGGTTCTGAGATATCTCCGCAGCACTTTTAGTTTGAAACTGAGTGATGATCCATTTCTTCTTGATTACACAGATTCAGATATGGCAGGTGATGTTGATGGCAGAAAGTCTACTTCAGGGTATTTGATCAGTTTTGCAAGGGGAGCTGTTGCTTGGCAGTCCAGACTACAAAGATGTGTTGCTTTGTCAACTACAAAAACAGAGTTCATCGTAGCGACAGAGGCATGCACAGAATTGCTATGGATGAAGGGTTTCACACGGAAACTTGATCTTAGTCAAGATCGATATACTTTGCTATGTGACAATCAGAGTGCTATACACCTTACGAAAACTTCCACTTTTCATTCAACGTCTAAGCACATTGATGTGAGGTATCACTGGATACGAGATACACTGGAGGCAAACGGAGGTATCGCTCGAGAAGGTTCACACCGACGACAATGGTGCAGACATGTTAACTAAGGCTCTTCCAAAAGAGAAGTTTGAGTTCTATCTGCATCTCGCCGTCATGGTGATTTCTCCTTGATGCATTGTTACTGGGATCTCTTCTTTGTGTTGGAGGGGGAGATTTGTTGAATTGGTTGTGCTCTATTTTTATGACTTTTTCTTGTTCATATCTATTTAGGAAATCAGTAGGTGCAAGGAGGACACAAGCAGAAAACACAACAAACCAAACAGCAAAAGCAGTGAGCAAACAAGGAGAAAGAGTAAAAAAAAACTGGTCTGTGCAGTGGAGGAAAAACAGTCGGATCGAGGTCAATCTGTGGTCGGATCAAGCTGATTTTTGGTCATCGTGTACATGACATCCTGTTCTTTGTATTCAACAGTTGAATCGTCGATCGGGGTACCGTATGTCCTCAAATCTAGTCCCGAGCAGCAGGCGGCAGTTTTGGGTGATTTCACTCCATCTACCTTGTTGTTGTTGCTATTATTTGTTGATTTTCACTATGTACATGTGAATCCCATCATTGTGGGATTAGAGACATTATCGTCTTATTTGTGATGTTATCTAGGTTGTGTACCTAGTGAAACTTGGTTTGTACCAAAACCGTCATAGTGAAGTGTTTGGATGGATTTCGAGATCGGTCCCGTGATTTTTACTCCCTAGATTTTGGGAGGTTTTTCACGATAAAAATATTGTGTTAAGCTCGTCTTTGATTTGTCGGATTGCATATTGTACTTTAGTTGATTGGAACATTTCCTCACAGGTTTAAACAAATCGGGAAAGTTATCGTCTTTCCCCAACAATTCGATCATGAACCATAAGGCGATCCACAGTTAGAACAGGAATCCATTCAGATCAGCATCCGTCGAAGGTTGGGGGAAATGGTGAAACAATGTTTTCAACCCAAGCCACAGCATGGCTACGGTTTCGGGACACACAGAGAAATGATCATTAGGATCACTCTTCTACCAGCACAAAATACTCAGTCGGGATACAATCCAAATAAATGAGCACAAGCTTCCTGTTGTTTGACCATATAATTGCAATTCTTGCAACGATCCAAAGGAATTTGCTACATCTTGCTCCCATGTTGATCCATAAATCAAGGTTGTACATCTTACACTATGAATCCAAAACTCCATATCGCTTCAACATCCATATCTCGCCACCTCTAGCACTACGATCTGGGATCCAAATACCAAGGCATCCATCTATACCACACAACTTGAATTCATCTAAACTCATCTCATAAGTAGGCATTGGCACTTCATCCATTGTCTCATCAATGTGATTGAATCCAATAATTGATCGATAACTCATCATTTCCATAAAATAAACCCCACGTCTGATCACCCGACACAATGTTTCATTGACCAATACTCCTCGATCTCCGAGATATGTCAATAATATATCCTCATCAATATAGACATTCCTCTATTCATTAGATCTTAATGAATATATGCACACCATGACCTCCACGGAGAGCATCCATCTGTCACTGAAGACTATGATCCAATCGTCGTCCAAGGACGAGACAAACACAGTCGTATGATACGCGAGCAAAAAGATTAACTTCATAAACATAGGGTACATGGTAGTAGCGTTGACGGTGGTGACGGTGATGCCTCAAATCTCCGCGTGGTACGCGTCCTCCTCGCGTGGCTTATCCGTGTAGCGTGTCCGTGTCTCCTCTGTGTCTGATTTTACGTATAAGAAGAAGAGGAAGGTAGAGGAGATGGAGAGCAAGAGCCTGCAGGAGAGGAAGAGGCAAGAGAAAGGAGAAAGGAGAAAGGAGAAGTGAGGCAAGTGGAGAAAGGAGGCAGGGACAAAAGAGGGGAACAGGAGAGGTCCTATTCACATATACACACAAAAATACATTGAGGGTTTAAGGGATTTGTTTTAGAGATTATAATCTCTATCCCTTATTGTAAGATTCTCAATATTTGAGTGTAGCTCCTTTTGTATTTTTTCATTTGGTTAGTGGATTTTTCGTCGTCGGCGACCGTCCGTGGTTTTTCCCCTAAGGGTTTCCAGGTAAAAATCTTTGCCTCATTATTTTTGCGCACTCGTTAATTGTTTGTGTTTATAATTAACGGATCCGTTCGTAACAAACTGGTATCAGAGCTTGAAACGTTTCAATCCTTGTTTTCTACACCGGGTTCGCCCACGTAGGCTTAGGAACGAACGTTGTTATGTTCGGGACTTAAGTTATATTTTTTGCGGGTCAGTTTTCGTGTATTTTTTCCACAAAAATTAATTTTTTCCTTCGGTGAACAGTGCTGTAGCTTATACAGCTGTCCAGGCTCTTTAGGATAAGTGTCCAGCTTATACATGAGCAAATCTGTTGCTTCTCGTTTGTACATGAGACAACGTCTCTATTGTTTCAAAATGAAAGAATCGACTACCTCACTGGAAAAGGACTTGACGGAGTCTCAGAGTATCCTTGTTGGTCTGAAAAATATTGGAGTCACCATCGATGATGAAGAGGCGGCGGTCATTCTATTGTGCTCTCTCCCTAGCAGCTATGAGGCCTTTGTGACTACTATGATTCATAGTAGGGATTCTTTGTCACTGGAAGATGTTAAGACGTCTTTGACCAGTAGCCAGCTGAGA
>JAOVYX010003461.1:0-10976 GCA_035668315.1 Drosera spatulata
TATTTGTAAAATATATAAGTGTATTCTTTTCTAAATCAATTTATGTGTTTTGAGGTAAGAATGTTATATTCATAATTTTATATGAAAACATGCTTGTATAAACCGTGAAAAATGAATTTTAATTTTACAAAAATTAGTTTTGCTACGGATGTTGACTTTTCCGTCGCTAAATGTGTTTTGCTTTTTTTTTTTTTGGGTGAATATATTTAGCGACAGATTCCGTCGCTAAATATATTATTTAGCGACGGAGGAAATCTGTCGCCATTTTATTCCGTCGCTAATTGTTAATTTTTTTGTAGTGGATATGTATTTTTCTCTGATCATCATAGCGGACTTTTACGACTTGTATCATTGTGCTTTCCTAGAGCTCCTTATTCTTATTGTCTTCGGCACCTCATTGACAACTTCAAGAATCAGGTCGACATCCATCAATCCAACTCTTAAACTTTGTGAACTTTCAATCTATATATGACATTTGCGGATCTCTCAGTTTGTTCTTAATTTTGCAGGTGCTATCAAAATATCCACTATTGAACAAGAATAATTGGATGACTGTGTTCAAGAATGCTGCATGTGCAACAACGATCGATGAATTTTAGAGTAACATCAACAAATTCTCGTCACGATGCCGCTAGCTCGTATATTCATTCTTGATTCCAATCCGGAGTGTTGGTCTAATGCTTTGTTCCTTGGTTATCGATGGGGTATTATGATGAACAATTTAGCAGAAAGGTTCAACAGTTGGATTCGAGATGCTCGTCACCTACTGATCACAACAATGGTGGATCAAAAACATGTACAAATCATGAAACTCATGTGTGAAAGACTAGAAAAGAGTCTTTAATTCCCATCGATGCTATGTCCTGTATCACAAAAGAAACTGTCTAAGGCATATGCGGGAAGTTATGAACTGAGCCTAACTTGTGCAAGTCGTACGACGTTTGGGGTTGTTGATCAAGAAAGAACTCATGCTGTGGACTTACTTGAAAGAAATATAGTTGTAGAGTGTGGCAGGTGAATGGAATTCCTTGTAAACATGCATGCGCTTGCAGTGAGACAAATGGTGAAGCTCTGCATGGTTATTGTGACAGCTACTTTATAACCAAAAGGTACAGAATTACCTATAAGGAGATCATCAATCCAATGCCCAACGGACAGTAGTCATCAGAATTCCAACACAACCATATTCCAAATCCGATAAATCCACCCAATGTTCCTACGTAACCGCGACGTCGGAGGACAAGAAGAATTCCATCTCAGTTGGTGTTGCGTCTAGTAAAAAGTACGCGATGCAAAAAATGAGGGAATAATAGAAGAACATGTCAGAATCCCATTGAAGGAGAATGATTTAGGACATCGCTTGTTGTATTATCAGAAACAGTTATTTTATTAATGTTGGTTATTAGAAACCTTTGTTGTATAACATTGATCTTTATTTTAATCAGACTCTTTATAACTACATAATGTCGTTATGTGTATTGCAGTATAAATCTGTGTGATGGTATTGTGCTTTGCAAAAGATGCAATATAATATAGAATGTTATAGTGAAATTTCTTGAAGGATACAATAATCAAGCATATCATTGCAGTTTTCTAATTAAGAATTGCAGTATAAATCAATTAGTTTGTATCATATGTTAAAAAACACTCCTTCCATTAACCAAACAGATGAGAGTACAAACTACAATATAATGATTTACATGAATTATTCTCGATTACAAATCTTAATTGAAGAAATTACATCATTTTAGCAACAAAGCCAATACACCTACAACAGAAATGAAAATAATGGTCATTTTGAAGAACCCGACGACAACCTCCAAGGCTTTGACTCTGTCACCCACTACAATGCATCTAGAGCAATAGTTCTGAGCAGCGTCTGTCATAGATGGTGAAATCGATTCTACATTGGGCTGGCACCAAGAGAAAAAATGACAATACTCGTATTTGAAGTACAATTTTCCTTTTGTTGACCTACAATTCGAGTCGGGGGAATTTTGCGGCAACGACGATATTGAGGTGTGTCGGCAACGAATTGAATGGCACCATCGTTAGTGCTTGTTTGGAAAGAGCTTCTCACGGTGAAGTTAATTCGAGATGCTACATGGATTGGAGAAGGGATAATTTGGTGGTGGAGGAGAATTTAGGGTTTGTGCAACATGGATTGAGATGTAGGTTGTGAAAGTTGAATTGGATCAAAAAAAGGATGTACAAAGAGCAAATTGGTCTTAAAGAGGTGGATTGAAAAGGTAATTTGGTCCAAAACACATGGATTGAAAGGGCATATTGGTCTAAAAGGACCAATTCAAATGTATACATTCATCAATATACAGCTACATGAAAAATAGAATCTTAATCGATTTAACATACATACTTGAAAGATATTAATTGAATCAACATAATAACTTCCACAATTTGGAAAGTGAATCAGAACTCTAAGAGTGTATTGTCCCTTTAAGTTTTGATTTAAGATCAAATTGTGATAAAAATGAAGTAACATGGTAAGTTCATGGGATTACCATGTCACTTTGGAAAGTTCAAGGCACTACTCTGACAACTACAGTTAACGTGTTAGGTTTGAATCAACATCAAAGTAGTACCTCAAATTGTTCTCAACTTCGATAACATTACTTGTATTATCTTTATTAAATATAAGACATATCATTATAGATTGTTATCAACTTCGATACAATTACTTAAATTATCTTCATTAAGATAGATTGTTACCAACCTCATTAAATATAAGAGTATTATCTTCAAGATAGGTTGTTATCAACTTCGATAATGTTACTTATATCATGAAGCATACCTCATATGAAAGTATATGACACAATGCAGTATAAAAAATATCTAACACATGATTCATATATGAAGATGTAGTACGCATAAAAACCAATACATATTAATTTTCACGCATTGAAGTATATGACATATCAAACATATGATACATAACATAAGATGTAGTACACGAACAAAACTTGCTACCTCTTTCAGAGGTAATAAGATGCATGCTTCCCGGTACAGAGTACATCAACATCCGTCACTTTTTCAAAAGTAAGTTTCACTAACATATACCCAGTTGACATGTTTCTAGTCGAGCGACATGATAACAAGATGGATTACATCTAAATCAACATCGAAACACATGTTTCTGAACAGCCTTTTCATACAACTTTCTCAGCCCTCCGATTTATCTGACCACACACAATGCTCGTCTATTAAGAAAGACACCGCGATCTCTGCCCTCTTCAAGTCAATGTCAATGATTCTCAAACTTGCCCACAACTGACTCACAAAGCATACAACCCAGATACACACAAAGACGCCTCAATCTACACCTCCTTCATGTTGTCGGCGGTCGGTCATATGCATCACCTTAGTTGAATTGAACTCAACCCCATAAACCACGTTAATATAGTCGATAATGAATTTTCCCTTAAAAATCCAAACTCAAAGTTAATGCAAACTCACTTTGTCTATCTTATAACTAAAGTGAAAAAATAAATAAAAATAAATTCATATTCCTCATCATTGCTTCAGCGAATGATTGCCCATAACGAATTGTAATGCTTAATTTGTTTTTTTCAGTGACATCCACAATAATGAGAGTCCAATGCCACCTTGATATATCACAAAATGGGTACAATACATATCGAGAAGATAAAAACTTAACCTTGTCGACAAGTTCCATCTATTTGTTTATACTACTAGTGCTTCTATCCAGGTACAACACAAGATTGTCCCGTCGTGGTGCCTTTCTCCTATCTTTGACGATGTCGACAATATATCCCTGTTTTTAAAAAAAAAAAAAACCAAAATGAACGAAAAAACAACAATAAGAAATATTAAAATGTAAGAAATGAAAAATACAGTCAATAGACATATACCACGACCTCTGTTCGCTAGAAGGCGGATTCACGTCCGTCACACAATATCCTTAAATACGAATTGATGATATCTCTATTAAGAGGCTCTTTAGGCTCCTTGTTCAGCAAGCGAAGGACACCAACTCCTCACAATTCATCCTCATTACATTCCCAAACTACGACACTACAATATTAGTACTGATAAATTACTAGTTATCGACCAAGAAAATTGTATTCGTCCTCATTATATAACAAGATACATAACAAAAATGGTAAGTTCAAAGGCAAAACATGATTCACTTTCCTCTTATCAACACCCATGATAATGTGTTGCATGACAGATCGATCATTTTGGCCTTTCAGAAGGTATTCGCCACAAAATATCTCCTGCTCCTAAATCTTGAGCTTCTTCGTTTGCTTCTTTGGTGTGACTCAATTGAAAGATGTTCGCTTCTTTTGACTTTCTTTTTTCTTCACACGACCCACCATGGTCCCATCAGAATTATTGTCCTCATGAACTACTCCAACCTGAACCTTCTTCTCTCCCCCAGCCTCAACCTTCTCCTCATCCTTATCCCCAAACTTCTTCTCTCCCTCATTCTCAACCTCTTTCCCCGACTCATTCTCATGATCATCCACAATTTCAAAATCAAAATCCTTGTATTTCTCACCCCAACCCTCATCCTCATCCTTTTGTCCCTCATCCTTTGCACCATCATCCACATTGCCAAAATCCACCTTTTGATTCTCCTTTGCATCTTTTTCTCCCTTTTTCTTTTCTTTCTTTTTCGTCTGATTTTTCCGAGTAATGGCTTTGTGAACTCCTTCTCCAGTTGGTCCAAACAGGCAGTTAATCTAATAGCCTGTAAAATCAATAAGATCAAGAAAATAAACCACACTACGGTGAACCAAAATAGATTTAAAGACAACGAAAACATAATCTAAATACATAAAAAAACTAATTACAGTATAAACTTTTCCTGTTCGTTTGGCACTTCGCATCCCAACAACACTTTTTCATCGCTGAATGGAACAAAATGAATAATTTGCGAGTCCTTTACATTGACAAGCTGCTGAAGTGTGGACTCAGGATTATGGGGAACCTTTTTCTCTTCCCATCAAATCATTCGAGAGAATCCTACAAGCTTAGACGGGTTCACATCGTACCCTCCAAGTGTTCGTACGCCCACACCTAACATACATATAAACATCCAATTTGCTTTTAAATAATACAAAATATGTAACCATAGCAAATGGAATTATAATTAAATGATAGACACATATCGTTGGACACGTACCAAGAGAGCGAAGACACGACCATCCAAATATGCAGTCTTCATAGCGTCCTCCTCTCCCCTTTTCCCCGTCTTTGCCATCTTTGTCTCCATCATTTTGAACTTCGAGATGGAGTCCATCAGATAATCATATACAGCAGCACCCCAAGCGAACTCCCACAAACACTCAATGTCATCGACATATGCAAATAGTGACTTATGTGTGTACCTACTTGACTTGAGAAATAGGACACAATTGCACATAAACAACACAAACAATCGAACAAAATCATTCACTTTCTCGTCATCGTATGCTACGGTAAGATCAAACATTATCTTACACAAAACTTTTCTCTCAGAATTTTTCTCCAAACTATTAAACAATCCTTTAAATGTGGTGCTATGACACGCCCCTTGGAAATTCATATGCAAACCACAATTACACATACCAACTATCACCAAAATGTGTTCCTTGTTGAATGAAAATACATCATTGACACCAATAACCATACTAGGAGGCTCAGAATTCTATTTCGTCACGATTGCTTTGAGCCGAGGTATAGGCATGACCACGGTTCGGTTTGGAATCAAAATCAAACCGGACGGAACCGAAACCGAAATCGGATGAACCGAAACCAGTTTGGAAGCGGAATCAAACCGTCATATACGGTTTCGGTTCCGAACCATTTTTTTGAATTAGAATTTGGAAATTTTAGTATGTATATTTTAAATATATATAAGTATTTTAGATGTGCGGTATTTTACAATCCTAATCCACATTGTGCAATATTGAATTGGAGAGAAAAATATAATCTATGATTTAATGCTAACCTACGTGATTCAAAATTATATCAATTTAATATCTCTTATATAAAAATCTTGAATATTCTATCCTTTTCAACTTTTTTTTCTTATCTTAGTTTAATACTTTATTCTTTATCATCAAAATCCAAAACCCCCCAATTTATGTAATTTATTTTATATAAGCTCATGATATTTAATTTTTAATCCCCGTTCGTTATTGGGTTCGACCGTGCTTGCCACTACTATAGTTATTAATATCCTATTAATGTTGATAGGAATGTGCCATCCATTCAGAAGCTGCAACAGATTCCAGCAAAGGATCTGTGCAAAGGGTCTAGGTTATTCTATTATCATCAAAATCCAAAATCCCCAATTTATGTAATTTATATTACATATATCATAATATTTAATTTTTAATCCTCGTTCCTTATTGGGATCGACCCTGCTTGCCACTACTATAGTTATTAATATCCTATTAATGTTGATAGGAATGCACAATCCCTTCAGAAATTGCAGCAGAGTCCAACAAAGGATCCGTGCAAAGGGTCTAGGTTATTCACCTTTGACAAGTTCGCAAACTTGTAAAGAGGTTGTCTTGTAAGAAAAAAAAATAAGAAGATAGTTAACTCACCTCTTGGATTGACTACACTGGTCACCAAGGGAACATTGGACTAAGCTCTCATTTATCAGTTGATAACGAGTGTCTGAACCAGTATAAATCATGTGTTCTTTATTTGCTTTCCATTACTTTGCATTTTTAGAACTGTTAGAAATCAATTAAAACAGCAAGCAAAGACAAATTCTCAAAGTACAAGTCTCTGCTGTAGACACCCTTGGTATTCTACAAATATCATCAGTGTATTCAAATCAAATATTCAGCTATATTACATTGAAAAGGTTAAAACAACCTATTCACCCCCTTTCTAGGTTGTACCTATGGGTTTTACAATTGGTATGAGAACTTGACTTTCCAGACCTCACAGTTTTGAAAAGAAGAGGTCATTTTTTTTGATTTATTTCTGCAAAGAAGTTATTAATAGTTATTTTGTGAAGAAATCATGGCTCATGCAAAGCTACCCAAATGCCCCGATAGTGGAGAGCCACCAACATGCTCATTTGACAAATTAAATCACTGGAAGCTGAGAATTCTTGCACATCTGGATTCAATAGATGAAAGAATGCATGATGTAATGACAGATGGGCAATACATGCCAAAAATGCCAAAAACAGACAAACCCAAATCCCTCAGACAAAAGAGGACTGGGACTTAGTGTTGGTGGATTGAAGGGCAAGAAATCAAATATTCAAAGCTCTTGACGATGATATGTTTGAGATAGTGGTTCATATAACCACTGCAAAGGAAGCATGGGATGCTGTACTGCTCAGAAATGAAGGAACAAATGAAATCAGAGAAAACAAGAAGGATGTCATGATGCAGCAGTACGATTGGGTCTCAATGAAATCTGATGAAAATTTGATCAGCCTCTATGAGAGATTCAATGTACTCATCAACAATCTCAAAACTTTGGGGAAGACCTTTGACAACGAGGAAGTCAACCTGAAGTTCATGAGATCACTTGGTGAGATATGGGGAACAAAGACTACAACAATAAGGGAGTCCAGGGATCTTGCTAAGATGTCCTTGGCACAGCTATATGGTGTGCTGCTTACCTACAATCTGGAAGTTGAGCATAAAAGACAATTTGATGAGGCTAGGAAGAAAACTCTGGCCTCAAAGCTCAAGAAAAAATTTTGAGATCCGTGGCAGAATAGGAAACCAGTGCACCTTGTCTGCAAGTGAACATACAATATCAGAAAAACTTGTACTGATGGGCAAGAAAATCAGAAAGCTGTTCAAGAAGAAAAATCTCAAGAAGAACATCTCAAACAAGGTCAAAGAAGCAGAGAAGGAGGTTTGCTAGAACTGTGAAAAGTCAGGACACTTTACTGCACAATGCAGATGACCTGGACAGGAATTGTCTGCACAGAGGAATAAAAGGGAATATAGCGAACGGAGCTCTGGACGGAAAGAAAAGGGCAAGGCTTATGCTGCTAAACTCTGGAGTGAGACAGACTCATATGATGAAGAGACAATCTCAAACGCACAGCTCTGTCTCATGGGAAAAAATGAAGAAAAGCAGCAGATTTTTGATCTCTCTTACTCAGATGCTACTCTAGAGGAATTGAAGGAGGCTCTTCAGGAAACCCCTGAAAATTTTATTTCCCTTTCAAGGGAAAAGAAAGATAATCTCGAACTGATTGTAAATCTTAGAGAGAATTACAATCTGGCGTATGATGAGATTGACAGTATATCAAGTGACCTAGTAGTGGCTCAAAATGAGCTGAAAAAATCATATGAGAAGGTAAAGCTTCTCAATGTAGTAGTGGAAACATTCACAAAGAGAAATGCTGAGTTACAATCTTAAGTAGATACATGGAATGGAAAGACCTTGAATTTGCAAAAGATGCTAAACATGAATGATAATATCACTACCAGTAAGAAAGAAATAAAGCATACCTCTGCAAAAATCTTACAGAAGGATAAAGCCTTTCCTGAACAAGGAGAGCAGAGGAGTATGACCTCTGCTGCTCAAACCCAAAGGGTTAAATCCTTGAGCAAAGTACTAGCACGAACTGGTGTAAAACATCACAATGTGCCCATGGCCTGGAATCATAAGATTAAAGCCAACAATAGGCCATACAGACCCCAGTATGCACCCAAATTACTCAGTGTGGAACAATACTTCCAATACTGCATGGAGAAGACCATATCAGAAAACCATTTGCTCATGCAAAATGCAACAGGTGGAGAAAAACTAGTGGACCACCTAGAGAAATAAGACCAAGGATCTACTGCTATACGTGTGGTAAACCTGGTCGTAAATCATTCGAATATTGGACTCCACACAAGAAAATTATTCAGGTATGGGTGCCCAAAACTAACAAGTAAGGACCTATATTTTTGGGTACCACGTACAAGGATTTCAATTCTTTGTTTCAAGAACAATAAGCTGAAACATGGTACTTAGACAGTGGGTGCTCAAGACACATGTCTGGAAACAAAAGCATATTGAAAGATTATAGGAAAGAGGAAGGACCACTAGTCATCTTTGGAGGAGACAAGGCAGGTAAAACTAAAGGTTATGAAACCCTTGGTACAAGTTTTCTAATCTTTAGAAATATTTGCTTATGTTCAAGGTTTAGAACATAACCTGCTGTCCATCAATCAATTATGTGACAAAAACTATGATGTTTCTTTCACTTATGATTCATGTCAAGTAAAAGACAAAGTCACCAAAGAAGTCAAGCTGGTAGGAACTAGAAAAAGAAACATTTATGCAGTACACTTCAATTCATCTCAGTCAACATAAATTACATGTTTTTATACAAAAGATGCTGAAGATACAAACTGGTTATAGCATAAGAGATTAGCATACCTAAATTTCAAAATCATAGCTAAGCTGTCCTCAGAAAACTTGGTAAAAGGACTTCCTCCAATCAAGTTCAAAAAGAACAAGCTGTGTAAATCATGCTAAGAGGGAAAGCAGACTGGAGTAAGTTTCAAACCTCTAAACTCATTAGATTCAATTAGAATACTCGAACTTCTGCGTATGGATCTTTTTGCCCAATAGAAGTAGAAAGTTTGAATAGAAAGAAGTATATACTAGTCATAGTAGATGACTGTTCAAGATATGCATGGGTAATGTTCTTCCACGAAAAGAGTGAAACTTGCAGTCTGCTAATTAGATTTCTAAGGCAAGTTCAAAATGAGAAGGGCACTAAAATAATTACAATTAGGAGTGTTCATGGTACTGAATTTGATCAAATGGGAGTAGATATTTACTATAATGATCATGGCATTAAACATAACTTTTCAGCACCTAAAACACCTCAACAAAATGGTGTAGCAGAAAGAAAAAATAGGACACTTATAGAAGCTGCTAGAACAATGCTTGCTGATGTTGATTTACCAAAAAACTTTTGGGTAGAAGTAGTAAACACTGCATGCTATGTCCAAAACAGGTGTCTTATACATAAACTGCATAAAAAGACTCCCTATGAATTATGGAAAGGAAAGACACCAAATGTCAAATACTTTCATGCTTTTGGATGCAAATGCTATATACATAACAATGATAAATATCATCTAAGAAAATTCGACCCTAAGACAGATGAAGGAACATTTTTAGGATATTCCACAACTAGTAAAGCCTTTCGAGTGTATAACAAGAGAACATAAACAGTTGAAGAGTCAGTTCATGTTTCTCTTGATGAATTTGAAATATCCATCTGTGCTGCTAATGTCTTTGATGAGGAATGTGCATGTATAGATGATGAACAGGATGTAGACAAGAGCTCTGAAGTTGCAGAAAAGGATGAGTAGTCTACACACACAGAAGAGAAAAGTAATGCAGTACAGCTAGAACAGCCCATAATACAACAACAACTGGAGCACATCGCCATTGATCAAGATAAAAAGAGATGGATCAAGGCACATACACAAGATGACATCATTGGAGACAAAAGATGCACTAGTACAGAGTAGAAGAACAATAACTAAAGAATGCCTGTTTGCATGTTTCATATAAGAAATAGAGCCAAAGACAGTTAATGAAGCTCTTAGTGATCCAAATTGGATTGGTGCCATGTAGGAAGAGCTAAATGAATTTAAATGGAATGAAGTATGATATCTGGTATCCAGACCCAAATATTATCTGGTTGTTGGCTGTAAATGGGTGTTCGGAAATAAAACTGATGAGAATGGAACAGCCATAAGAAACAAAGCCAGGCTAGTGGCAAAAAGTTACTCACAGGAAGAAGGAATTCACTTTGATGAAACCTTTGCCCCTGTTGCAAGACTAGATGCAATAAGAATGTTCCTGGCCTATGCTGCATATCAAGGATTCAACTCTATCAGATGGATGTAAAAAGTGTCTTTCTCAATGGAAAGCTACAAGAAGAGGTGTATGTTGAACAACCTCCTGGATTTGAAGACTTTGAACATCCACATCATGTCTACAGGTTAGACAAA
>JAOVYX010003462.1:0-10976 GCA_035668315.1 Drosera spatulata
TTCAGCTTGGCTGGTCTAATGGAATTCTTCTTCACCGAGGCTCCAAAGAGCATGAGATCTTTGGCCACCTCTCTCTCTTGGGCGTCATTAGCAATTGGATACTACCTAAGCTCAGTGCTTGTCTCACTCGTCAACAAGGTAACAGGATTCTCCGGGCAGACCCCGTGGCTCACAGGAAGCAACCTAAACCATTACCACTTGGAGAGGTTTTACTGGATGATGTGTGCATTGAGTGGATTGAACTTCTTAAACTACCTCTTCTGGGCTTACCGCTATCAATACCATTCAACAGCTGTAGCTACCATGAGCTGAGTTGCTAAATAACTTTGCACTGCCCGAGTCGTCTTGTGGTGAGAGGGATTGTGCCCAAGGATGCTTCCCTATATTACATTGTTGCTTCATCCTAGCATTGCTATCAGGGTAGCATTAGCAAGATAGAGAGTTGCTAGGATGCCAGTAATCAGTATTAGGCAATAACTGTGGCCGCTTGTATTTCAGGTCCTGAAGTGTCATCTACCAGTGTCTTATGGATGATCCAAGATTGTGCTTCAATTGAACTGATCCTTTCTTGTTATCCTTACTAACTGATTACAAAATTCCCTAACTTGCATCAAATAGAACAAAACATTGAAGCGTAGAAGATATTCACAAGGAGCTTTCACTCGAAAAAAACATAGAAGCATTTACTCGGCATCAGTAATTCATAGATCTAACCAGGTATCTTGGCGGCTCCAACAATCAGCACCTGAAAATAGAAGAATCAACATGAGTAGTGATCAACACAATCGCCGTGAAAGTCCAGACAGGAAATCATATTGTTCACAAAATAATTAGCACGTGACAACTCACCAGGATGGAGGCTTCTATCAATGATACCAAATGTGATTAACTTCCAGATGAGGACGAAAAGTCCGCACCGCCTGAGATTTGACACCATAGATTTGAACCTCGGCGAATCACCACATTCCACTCATCACCTAAAAAACAAAGAAAAGGAAGAGAAAACAAGCATTAAAAGCTGATCACACAGATTGATGACATTTAGATGGATTCCATACCTGATTATAGGCTCGATAATCTGACAAACATCGATGTTTCACAATAGTGCTCGTGGTATGTTGATCAGTACCACGTTGTTGCACTGGTTTTTTAAAGTAAAACAATCTCTTTTCATCTGTCACCGCGATTCTTTATCCCCATGGAGACTATAGGGTATCACTCCCGTTGGCGGGATATGAAGGTCAGATTTACCCCCGGTTCGTTTGAGAGGAGAGGAAGATCAGATTAAATGAGATTACCGCAATCTTCAATCCCTGGTCCCCGAGGCGCATTAGGGTTTCACCCCTTATCGCGGTGGGAAGGTCAGAATATCGAATCCAACCATCACCACAACCCTCAATCCCACGAAATGAGGATGATTACTGCCCTGGTCGCTGCTATCACCGATCCACATGGCCACAAATCAGGGAATCGCCCGCGGGTGCGGCCTCGGATCAAGCACGACGACACCAGGGTTTCATCATCCAAAGTCGCACGGAAAACAGACGAAGCTCGGAATTGAAATCGATCTCTGACCTAACATGGCGGCTTCAGGGATTCACCCCGGTCGCCAAAGAAGATAGGAAATCCGATCCGATCCGCAATCCAAACTGCGATTCCAATGGTGACAAGAGAGTTACTACCTTCTTCGTGTCACTGGTATCGTAGATTCGGTTAACGATTATGAGGAATCGCCCTCGGCCGATGCGATCTTAGATCAAGCAGGACAACGTTAGGGTTTCACCCTCGGTGGTCGACCGTTGGAAGAAGGAAGATGAAAATCGGGATCGAATTCGATCGTGACTGTGAACGTATGTGATTCGCGAGGCGGCGCCAGGGAATCAACCCTGGTCGATTATATGGATCATTTTATCCCATAAATAAGAATTTAAGAAACTAATTTGAAATTATGAAAATTTTAGGGATTTATTAGAAATTAAGGAAGATTTAAGAGAATTATATGACAAAAACCCTTGCTAGAATATGAAATGATGCTAAAAATATTAATCATTTGTCTCATAATTAGTGTATTATTTGTTTTTTTAATATCATCTGTCCCATAATAATTATAATATTGTTTTATTTGAAAAGTTTTTATTTTAAAAAATATAATCAATCAGTTATAATATATTCATTATCTTCTATCTGTTATAATAAATTTCGCTATCATAAAAATTTAACATGTATATAAAATTTCGTATCGCTCAATTTATTGTATTTATCGGGACGAAGGGAGTATCCCCGTTGGGCTCATTGTCCCTAACAAATTTTGACAATTGCTATATTGATAGTACGACATGAAAAATGACAATGGGCATTTTTAGCATATATTAAGTTTTGTCAAAATTCAAATAAAAAGAAAAAAAGATGAATACGACAAAAAAAAAAAAAAAAAAACGTGTCCCTTTGTCAATCATTCATGAAATAAAAATGCCAAATTATAGCAAATTATCATTGGAGAAACATTAACATTTATAACAATTTTTCACTATTCATAATCAAACATAATAATGTTTATACCAAAATAACAAGTTTCAATGAACTTGCTCTAACGACTAGTTTTGACAGTACAAGGAAGCAGTGGATGAAAAGGAAGAGTGAAATACCATTAGCAATTTTTATTGTCTTAAAAAGGGAGTCGCAATCTGATTGTTTCCTTGCTCTGATGTTAATGATAGAAAACTCATTTTAATTATGCATTGCGAGTCGTTGGATTTGAAACATACGAACTTATAACTTCATTAAGGTATAGTGATATCGTGTTACAAATAAAGCTCGACACTGATAGCAGAAATGCACCTTAACATAAGAAAATCAAGAAAATTAGCATTCTCCATACTGTATTGGTACTTTTAAAACAAAAATTCACAAGGGAAACAGCACAACAAAACTCGATCCAATATACAACAAAGCCCACCATCAACCCAGCCCAGCCCATTCTCAATCAGCCTCCTGCAGGCCATCAAGCACAACCGAGCCCACAAACAACCCGGCCGCTCCAACACCAAGCGCCACCGCAACCACACCCTTCACAGCCACCAGATCCTCAGGTATCAAAACCACGGCCGCGATCGCCGCCACCAACACCGGCAACGCCGCAGAGGCAAGCACCGATGGCGACAGACTCGCAGTCTTCTCAAGCAAGCTCAGCAACCCTAGCTCCTCCGCCTTGGAGAAAACCCCTAGTTTCTCGATCGAGGAGAGCGTGAGGCCGAGATCCTCGGCTTTGGAGAGGAGTCCTGATTTCTCGACGGATGAGAGGATTTTGCGTGACTCTAGGGATTTAACGACGTCGAATTGGACTTCCTCGCTGGTTTCTGCGAAGAGGCCGGCTCCGTACCATTGTTTCTTCCAGTTTGGATCGTACTTGTTCACCTGAAAAACATGGGATCAGATCGGAATAGCGTGGAGGAACCAGCTCCATCAAAAATCTGAACCGAAGATAGAAGGCTTGGAAATGTTAACAGATTAGAGGTGAAATTAGGGTTTTACCTTCTTTTGAGGAGCCATGGCGAGGATCTTCGGGGTTATGATGCTGCGATGATGGTGTGATCTGATGAGATGTGAAGATGGAGAAGCTGTGAATCCTGTGATGGTGGACGCCATTGATGATTGAGGAGCTGCAGATGATGATGATTTGGGATCTGCTTCTTCTGAGTTGAGGATTTTGGTTGGAGAATTCGATGAGGTTTGATGATCAGTGGAGTGGCCACTGTGTAGAGGTTTCAGCCAAGCAAATGGGAGCGAAGATCTGTGTGGACAAGAAGGAAAGATGAGGGTCTGAGAAGGAAGCGGTTCGGACCGGGTTCGTGTCTGGCCTAATTTTATGTGCTCCAGAATTAGTTTTTGGGCATGATCTTGGTCATTCTAGTAAAACTAAAATCAGTTTATGTTCTCGTTACGTGACAAGTTAATAGAAACATCATGCAATGGAATGTGTGCATCTTTTGAGGTTTGACAAACTACGCCTGATGAAACATGAATCGGAGGAGGGATTATAGTCTGACTGTAACTTAACTACGTTCCAGTTAGGAA
The DNA here is from genome assembly GCA_035668315.1 of Drosera spatulata. Lineage (NCBI taxonomy): Eukaryota > Viridiplantae > Streptophyta > Magnoliopsida > Caryophyllales > Droseraceae > Drosera > Drosera spatulata. The sequence continues at coordinate 4,075 of JAOVYX010003462.1, forward strand.
AAAAAAGACAATTTGCAAAAGAGTGCAATGGACGATTTGCAAAAGAGTGCTATGCATGACGAAAGAGATGAGTACCCAGTTGCATATTGCTGAAGAAACCTGTCTCCGGTTGGCACTGAGGCCGGAAATCATAGAAGCAATGCTCGCCTGCTCGTACAAGATGTCATGCATCCTCTGCTTGTATAACACGCACCGCATGGTGATAGAACTGCATACTCCTTTGTACCCAGTTAGCTCATCAAAAGCCATCTACTCAAACATTTATCCAAGTCATTTTACAAAGGCTACAAATACATCGGTGTACACTTCATCGCCTCTATTTGTAGTTTCTGATAACATAACAATGAAATTCTACATAAGTTCAACTTATGGTACATCCACATTAGCAGTTGTCCATGGAAGCTATCAAGCGGACAAGTCAGAGCTAGTACTGGTTCCGCCAACTCTGTCCAATCCCTCAACGAGCCTCCTCTTCGCGGACTTAGCCCTGTAACACCATATCTCAAAGGCTTCACTCAAATCCGGGAACTTTAGTAGTTGATTGTCCATCCAATCTGCCAAAATCTCGGCTTGATCGGTCGATGGCAACGACAGAACCAGTGAGACCATTGATCCCTCGATGTTCTGGCACAACTCATCATCCATTTTGTAAGGCTCCCTCAAATCAAGGAGAGGCTTCATTTTCCTGATGAAAGGCATCCATGTTCTGAGAAGATGTAACCTGACGGCGGAAGGAAGGATCACATTGCCATAGCCGACGGCTTCCAAGACCTTCGTGGTTACTTCAATAATCTTGGTTTTTAATGCCCACATGCTAGACTCGAACTTTATGTCGTCTATCACATACAAGATATTGGCTGAGATGTCAGCCCAGCTTGAGACAAAATCCCTCATCAAACTGAACCTGGGAAGTATACTACATAGCCATATAAGATCGGCCAGAGCCTGCAACACTCTAATTTCTAAGGCCTCTGGGTTGATGAAATCTGGTTCTGAATGATGGGATGCGATCGACTTCTGGAACAAGGAAAATACATTGGAAAGTCCCACTTTAATCTCAGACTTGACCATTTCGTCGGATGTAAGTGGCTGTGTTTCATCATCTTCCCCGAGCATGTAGTCAACTTGTTCTTGTGCAGAAGTTTTGAGCTCGTCCCCAAAAGGATAGCATGGTCCAGAAATGGATGTGGCAACCTGGATAGCGGCAATAAGGACATTTCTAGTAGCATTCACGTCCACCGGTAAGGTCCGGGCTAAAATGGGCATGGCCAAAGGCCCCAGTTCTGGAACCGTTGTCATTATCTCTTCTTCCTCTTCATCCGTCCATGGACATGCTTCTAGGTATTGAACACAGCTATGGATTATTTCTTCGCATTGTAGGACTACTGCAACCTTAAGAATATTGAGAGCATACTTCACAGATTTCCATGAGTCCACGAGCCTCGGAGCTGGAGTACGAAGAAAATCCAGAAGCTCAACATGATCACTGAAATCAGAATCCAGGCAGTGAATTTCAATGCATTGCTTGGTGTTTGAAGAGGATATACGATCAGCAAAGAATTTACTCTTCGCTTTCAAGTCAGAGGACTTGTACAAGAAGAGCGTGGAACTTCCGCTTGTAGTCCTTAAGCAAACTGTAATATCATCAGCAGTCTCATTACCAACTACACATGGCGCATCAGCTTCAGATTTGTCATCCATGTAACCGGAAACATGGCAAGATTCACAATCTATCCAATCGAGAAAATGTCTTCGGGTTTCAGCAGCTGGCTTTAAGAACCAAAGGCAGGAAGAATCAAAGAGAAACTCAGTGAGGTCAAGTTATCATAACCAGAGTGAAGAGAACCAAGTTTTCGATAGGACAAACGAAGAAATTGCCCAGGAGAGTGCAAACTTTCCAGCAAGATCTCGACGAGGTTGTAAACTAAGTTCTCATTGCTATCTAGGTCTAGCTACTTGAAGCATTGAGGCATCCTTCATCAATTTCAGCATGAACCCTTTTCAGATGTTCAATGCTTTCAGCATTTCGTGACATTCCGGGAGGAAGCGGTGTTGAGGTAGGAGTATAGATCAGTGACAAAACTTGACATCGATGACCATGAACATCAGCCCTACAGGGCAACCTTAGTTATCCCATGAGTGCATAAGTGCAACCACTTAACTCAAATCCCTAACAAGCAATTAGAAAAACCACAATTGGAGTCTCTAATTTCGGGCTTCGTTGCCATTGTCATGTTCTTCCATTCATGGGAAATGCTAAATTTCATCTAATGTGCAGATTATACTATTCTGAGATAGTAAGAATGCACAAGAACACAACATTGATGCAAGGTCTACAGAATACCCAAAACTAAAAAAGCTGAAATCTTAACAAACCCAGCTTTCAATTTCCATTTCAATGCATATATCACAGTCATCAATTTCGCAAATGACTAAACCAAGAACCCTAAATCAAACACAAATTTTACACGAAATTGAGCAGAGAAACAAACCAATGCAAAGAGGTGAAGGCTAAAAGAGAAGTTGACCTCAATTGAAGGTGATTGATGAAATCCAGATGCAGAAACGCCATTTGCTTGAATTCTTGAGAGAAAAATTTGGGGATTTTGAGAGGAGAAGCTTGTGGGCAGGAAAGGAAAGGTGAAGAAAGCAAGTTGATGGGTGAGTATGGAGCAAGTTGAGTCTTGGGTTTGTGTTGTGCATTTTGTCCATCCTTTTCGCACTTGTGAGTTGTGAAACAAGTTGAGGATCCACTTGTTGTTTTCATCATTTCATGTCCGTGTTGCATTTGCAAGGACATCTAGGTAATGTACTGGAAAACGAAAAAGCTTCAATTTTGGTTCTTTGATGTTTGGTGAGATTAGCACTAACATTCACGTAGTATCGTGGCATACGAAAAGGAACACATTTGTTATCCACACAAATGATAAATCCAATAATTCAATATTTAATACTCCTAGTATATCTCTTGAGGAAGTTTGTTCTTGATTATTTCTCGTTACACATAAATTATGATATATTATTAGATTTGATCGTTTTATATAAATTATAATATTTTTATATTTAATAATTTTTATAAGGTGAAAAGCATCAAATATGACATCATTTCCACCATCATTGTTTTTTCTCTCTTACTATCCGCACATAATTTTACTCTAATTTCTCTTATTTTTTTTCTCTTTCAATCCACTCACAAACCAAACCCACTCACAAAAACAATATAGGAAAAAATACAAAGTCAAATAATTTTCTTAATTATGATGCCAAATCAACATTTCATAATTTATTTGGAACGGAAGGAGTAATATATAAAGGAATTGTCGAACTTGTGGCGAGCCGTAAATAAGTTTCTCTGTGATTAGAGAGAATCTTACGATCATTATTTAAAGTGTGTGTTTTTTAAATTCAAAACCATAAATCAAAAAAAAAAAATCAAAATCAAAAGTAACCACCTACTTAAATTCTTGGTCATTAAATCTTGTTAGTCTCATATAAACTTATTTGTGACTAACCACAAACTTATTTTTTCCATATATAAATCATCAAGTACAATTTGAGTTGAATAATTTAACATATGATTCAAGCACATAATTTATTTAAACTATTATTGTTTTTACACGATAAATTAGTAAAAATTAGCGACAAATCTTTCACGATTTGAGTTTAGCTTTCAATTATTAAATAGTTTCAACATGATTTCATACTTCCTCCATTTCAGATAAATTACGACACATTATTAAAAATGAATATCCCAAATAAATTATAATACTTTTATATAAAAAAACTTTAAGATGTTGAAATCTTCATAATATCCTTGGTTTATATCGCATTATCCTTTTTTTGTTATTTTTTCTTTTTCGACCCACTCGTATTTTCTTCTTACATTCATAAGGGCAAATTATGCAAAATCAACGAATTTTTTAATATTTGTATCAAATCAATTCATCATAATTTATCTGAAATAAAAAAAGTATAAAATTATCATGTGATATAACGTGTTGAATAAAACGATATCGTAATTTGAAATGTTAGGTCGTAAAATTTCTTGTGTTTGTGCGACGGGCCGGTATTTCAACAAATATTTTTGATAGAAAAACAAGAAACCGGTATTGTGTTTGTGCAACGGGCCGGTGGCTTGGAATCATAACACTCCTAATCAAACCCTAATCCGGCGAATCCCGGCGTCGTAGAGGTCGAAGCCGTTGCCGCCGATGAAATTTCTTGTCGATCCCTCGTTTCCTGCATTCTAAGTCGGATTTGGAGCGGAGTTCATCGATTTCGTACATGGTGTTTTCACTACTATATGTGTTTGTTCTTCTATATTTGCTGGGAATTCGTAAGGTGGATGTTTATATGTTACGTGGTGGCATTGTTCGATTAGGATTATGGTTCGGAGAGTGACATTGCGTCTGATGAGAAGTTTTATCTGTTTTTGAGAATCATCCTTGCGGCGCCTACTAGAAATTGAATGTTCCTGACCTGGACTTAATGCTAATGTTCCGGAACATGAGGACTTAATGCTAATGTTATCTTCTAAAGTTGCCTGTAAAGTCATGGTGACCGGGGATTTCGTGATGCTATGTTGAGGGATACGAAGCACGAGCGGTGTTTGCGGGAAGACGAATCATTTCCTTGTAGCGGAGACCTTTTTCTGTTCATTTGCCATTGTGTTCGTTAGGTATAGGATTGATAAAACTAAAGAGGTGTTTATGTGCTAGAATGTTGTCTTTGTCCCAGCAAGGAGGGGCATTGCTCCAATGGAGCAAATAGGTTATATCACTAGAAGTACTTTTATGCTGTTTTTGATCGCTTTACGCATTTTTCCAATAGTCCGCATTCTCTTTCCAGTATTTGATTCAGTGTTTTATACATCGCAGATTCCAGCCAACGACTTGAACTGATTTAATATTTCTTCCAGACCTCTTCCTTGAGCACCCATTGCATAGTGGCATTCATCATGTTTCCTCAGTGGAGATGTCAGCTTGGCGGAATCATATGCTAAACGTGAGCTTCGATTACTCTTGTTAGCATGTTGTCTTTTCTGTGTGTTGCAGAAGTAGAGATAGTAACTAATAGGCATGCTAAGTCTGATTTACCATGTGGACTGCTTGATTGTGCCGATATCCTGAAGTTCCCAGGGTGAAAAATGATCAGGAATCTGACAAATGATATTAGAATGCATTGTAGGGAATCAGATTCCATTGATGGATAGAATTCTCATCTGATCATGATGATGCACTTGGTTTGTTCTTTGGGTATATTATCCATCATTATTGCCTCATATAATGGAATGGGCTTAAGTCATAAAATTGCCACCAAGAATCTTCCAGTTATCTGTGAAAACTGTGACTGGAATCCTACCGTACCAAGGGGAGAAGGAAAATAATATGCTTTGGATTAAGTGGAAACCTGTAGTTATTGATAATACATGCTTAATAAATCCTAGGTAAATATCCAGAAGACATTTATTTCCACTGAGTAACATTTTACCATAGAATCGTTGCCTAGGAACTCCTGACTTGACTACTTACTTTACCTGTCATTATGTTAAACCTGCAGGGGGCTTCGACGACTAGTAGAACCTTCCTGAGTGAAGAACATAAAAGAAGAGCTGATTATTTTGGTGGAACTTGTTGAAGTTTCTGGGACACTAACATTCCCAGTGTAAATGCCAAAACAGCAGTTGCTATGATCCCTTTAAGCTCATTTACTGTCTCGATAACCACTTTGAACAGATTTTCCTTTTCCAGGCATTTCTTCTTCCATTGCTCGTGATAGTGGTTCTCGTTCCGGGAACCATTTCTTGGTTCCTTCCCCTCGTATGGTTTTCTCCATGAATTTTTCCCTCTCAAGTTGTCTTCATTATCTGGATTTTCATTATCACTTCCTTGTCTGCTACTATCTGAAAATTCCTCCTTTTCTTCCTCATCATAGCCACTTGAAGTTGCAGTCTCATTTTTTGATTCTTTGATCTTGTCCTTCATGATTTTTGGAATTCTTATGTATAGTATATCCCCTTCAAATTTCCCTGAGATCTTCGCTAAATCAGAACTTTCAGGTAGCTTGAATGTCTTCTCGAAGTTCATGTACTTATCATGGCCAAGCAGCCTTCCTCCGATGACTGTTAAGTGGCCGGATTTATCTACCTGTAGCCTGACGTCATCTTTCGTGAAGTCTTCAAGGAAACAATAGAGTTTATAAAGTGGCAGCCATGGATATATGGAGCAATTATGGACACATCTTGCATGATTCGGGATCAAAGCTTACTATACTATATGTCGAAACACAAGGGATTCCTGAAGGAGGTCATAGGAGTCATTCATGTAGGGATTAGGAGTTTACTCAACGAGTTAACTATGACTTTGAACATAATCTTGTGTCTTGTATGTAGATCTTCTATGAGTTCCTTCATATTGTCTAGAATGCTTCAGTGGAAACGACATTTGCACATATCATGTTGGAAATCTAGTAGTGATATGAAAATGCAGGAGGTTCATATTATATAAAGTGCGAGACAAGCATACCTGGGAGATCGATAAGAAGATGGCGGAATTTGGTGTCCTCGGTCCAACCTGAAGATGGTACAATTTCCTGGTATGTCCATTCCTGATGCATGCCTTGTTCTTCCCCTAGTCTTTTCTGCTGCCTTGGATTCGCCATATTATGTCTCAGCTTGAACCTCCGACTAAATGACTTGATAGCATAGCATTCAAGGGACCCGATGAATCATGAAACCGAAGGCAATCTCTCAGTATACTTTGGTTTATGTATGAAGATGACTAAAATTTGGATGGAGGGGATCCTGTTGCTTGTAGGGAAGGACAATTCCTTGCTTTTCCCTTGGAAAAGCATCTTTGTCTCCTGCCAAGGCCTTTAACAGAATGGTGATATTCGATACTCCT
>JAOVYX010003463.1:0-10976 GCA_035668315.1 Drosera spatulata
AAGGACGCAAGCAAGGAGTTCGAAGACATTGGTCACAGCAAGGCGGCTCAGCAGCTACTCCTGAAGTACCAAGTTGGCGTCCTGCAAGGGCACCGTCAGGCGGCTGTGGAAGCCGGAGGCGATGATGCCGTCAAGGAGAAGAAGGGAAAGGAGATGAGCGCTTTTGTGGTCAAAGAGCCGCCCTACTCCAAGTACAAGGCGTTGCTGGAGTTCGCTGTGCCGCTGGTGGTTGCCGTCTCCTACTTCGTCTACAGTTTCTAGACAAGTGATCTCTTTTGTCTCTGATAGTTTCTTCGGTCTACTAGTTTGCTTGTTCACAATAATCTCACTTTACTCTTCTAAATGCATTATCATCATGATACAGTATCATTTCGACATAGGGACCATTCACGGGCTCGAATCCAGCTACAATTAACGAGCAGACCGATAAACTTCTTGAATCATTTTCTAGCTGCTTGTACCTCTAATGCTTGATATTCATGAACAGCTGCTAGTTTTTTTCGCAAGACGGTTTGGAAATTGTCTATGCTACATCATCTGGGGACACAGTGCTGCATTTGGAAATCCATGAATAAATCCATTGGATTATCCCTCCTTGACTTCGCAGGGCCGGATCGTATTTGAATCCCAAGTGAAGTGACAAGAGCAAAGTATCACTGAATTCAAAGTCAATTTGACAGTCTTACATTGCACCATATACACTGCAGAGAACTAAAAAGACTGCAAGATGGAGTGACAAGAGTTGAATTGAATCTATCAAGATCCTGCACCAACCCAAATGAAATTGGCGATTTCACAATTTAACTGATCTGATTCAGAAATTACAAAGCCTCATCAGCTTCTCAATGGAGTCCTCCAAGTTTTGCAAATTGAGTAAATTATATGATCACCTAATCTGAGCCATGAGAATATACAGCGATTTTGAGGCCACAATGCCACAACCGCAAGAATAACATACTACCCATAAGAATCAAGAAGTAACACTACACCGACACACCTTAATCCCCCTTCCCACCCTGAAGCAATAAGAAAGCTTTTAGCTTCTGCTAATACGCCGCTCCCCAAAATACTCGCAGCTTGTAGCTGCCAAGAAGAACAGGGGAATCGCAGCGGATATCACATGGAAGTACGACCACCAGCAGGCCTAGCACCATTCAGGCTGAAGCTGCAGATTTAGAGCGCTTATAGGCTAAAGAGCGTGAAACCTGCTCTCAAAATTGTCCATCGCGGGCATGATTGCAGATGAAGACCAAAAAGCTTCTTGGTTTCTTGGTTTAGATGAGACGCACAACAAATAGAACTGCAAATAGGAAAACAAGGTATAAGTCGGGGAAAGGATACTAGAGAAAAGTTGCATCAAAAAAATGCACAAGCCTCACTAAAAACGTCCATAATATTTTAGATCAGTTACAATTGGTGCATCCTACAGGCCAAAGAATAACAAAATCAGGCCCCTGGTAGCAGAACTTCAACAATCAGCACCAAAAACAAGGTACGATCTTGACAAACCAAGAAAAATGAAACCCTTAATCGAAGGAAGGATTCCTAGAGCATGAGATGATGGAAAATCATAGTATAGCAAAATTTTGACAGCAGGGAAGCAAACTTATGATTACTTGCGAAAGCAGGCCAAAGAGCAAGGAAATACTATGCACAATGTTAAGAGAAATCAATCAAACATAACTAGGCATTGCAAAAAAGATTTGAAAAAACAATGTCAAAGAAACAATGACACGTTAGGGTGGATAGAAATGAAACCCCGGAAACAACGTTTAGTCAAACCAGTCAGGACTAAACCAGTCACGATGATGATAATGATTCAGATCCTGAAGCAAGCAAGATACATGAGATAAATCCTTTACGTTGTCCTTTAGGTTCCCTATATGATGATAATGATTCAGATCCTGAAGCTAGCAAGATACATGAGATAAATCCTTTACGTTGTTCTTTAGGTTCACTATGGTTCCAGACCACTATAAAACAGCATTACATACCCATACGCACCTCTACCATAAAGCACCGGATTCTAATGCCATCATACAATGGATAACAAAGGAACCTACATGGTGAGCAACTCCAGAAGCACATATTGGAGTGACACCGGCACAAGACAACATGAGAAACACACAAAAAATGAGGCATAGACGTTTGGAAACTCATCTAAATTCTAATGCACATACTAAGTGTTGCGAGAGACGACATGACCACTGCCAACATGTATGCGTGTGAAGTTAAAAGAGTGCCCGACTTCAATCATGCTTTGCACATACTAAGTGTTGTGAGAGACGATATGACCGCTGCCAATATATATGCGTGTAAAGTTAAAGAGTGCCCAACTTCAATCATGCTTTCAGGTTGATTTCACATAATTCATCACCAGAGTACTTAGGGTATAGTTCTATTGGTGAGTGGCTGAATGCATAAGCTTTGAAATCATATAGTGAAGAGGACTGTTGTAAATGCTAACTCACCAACTGAAAGAAGAAGAAGAAAAACCCAGAGGGCAACTTGGACAGGCCGACTATATCGTACAAGGTACAGAGATCTTTGCAGAAGTCTGTGAATAGCCCCCGGCCAGCTATTTAATTGCTTATCATAACAATCATCATAACCGTCAAGAGAACTCTTACTTCTCTCCCAAGATGCAGCCATGCCCTAAAGAAGAAGAAAAAAGAGATATGATCGAAAGAAGATCCACAAGACAGGAGATGACGAGGGAAATGAACATATGCATATCTCACCTTGAGAGATTGTGGAGGCCTTAGCAGGGCAATATCATCCTTTTGATGATAATCTGCTGCTTTCCATTTCCTGAAACCATTTATGGGTAACTTCAGGATTGGCAGAGTTCCCATGGAACCTATTAATGCTGAGAAGCTAGGAACCCTTCTTGGCGTGACAAGCTCAACCTGTCCATTACTAGAATTCTCCACAAACCCCTTTTCATCCACCACGATCTTCCAAGAACCAATTTCTGGACTAGCACTTGCCGTCCTACGATGACCATGCGACTTCTCATCCTTCCCCTCCATCAAAGAACTCCCAGAATGCTCACACGTATTACTCAAGTAACCCGACTCCAGCCTCACATCAGCCATTTTCTGATCCACATCTACAACCGTGTCATATACTACATCCCTAGGCATACTTGGTCCAGACAAAAACAAAGCTAGCTCATCACGCTCACCCTCGTCCAATCGCACCCAAGAGTCCATCAATAACCCACCATCCGAAACCGTCTTCTCCTTCAAGGAATTCTCAACCAATGCAACTTGTTCCTCCATCGCCCGGATAAACTGGCGATGCCTATCTTCCATCTCATCCATGCCGCGGGTCCTGTAAGTAGATCTTACAGCTCGCTGAAACTCCTCCAACTGCATCACAACCACAACAAATCACCTCATTCCAATACATCAAATCCATTCAAATCAACAAAACTCAAAATAAACGGAACAACATCGCCACCTGCCATTTGGTGGTACCAAGAGCAGCACGCAAATCCCGGCTAAGCGCACCCGAATCCCAACCCCCCGAAACATCCTTCGCCGCATGAATCCACGTCCGATACGCCGATTCCATCCTTCACATCATCAACACAATCCATTCAAACCACCAAAAATCAACACAAGACTCACAATTATTCAACAAAAATACGACAAAACCCAAACAATCACAACAATCACAAACCAAAAACCAGAACTCAAATCACTCAATCAAAGACAAGAAAGGATAAGATACAACATATTTTGTACACCTATCGGCGGATTCCTGAACCTCCTCGGCGGCGGAGAAGAACGGATCTTTCTCCCACAGATCGAATTGCGCCGCCATGTCAATTCCCTTGCCTTCCCTTCACCTCTCCGATTCGATTTAAAACCCTAATCGATTCGCCCCCTTTGCATTCCACGATTCAATCACGTTCCCGAATGGGAAACCCTAGAAAAGCGATTCAATGAGATCGGGGACGGAATGGACCGAGAATCGCGTGAGAGCTCGAGATCGACAACAATGGCGGATGATTGAGGGGGAGATAGTGAGGAGCGAAACGGCGTCGTTGAAGAACAGAATTATTGCGTTTTGAGGCGCTGTTGTTTGGCGCTCTCTGCTGTCCAATATGTTGGTGGAGGATTTAGATCGCTATGATATGATGATTATACTATATGATGAAAGTGTTTGCTTTTTGTTTCATAGGTTTGGTGGTGTTTGCCACGCTTTTTTCGTCCCTATGAAGTATGCACCTAATTGTCATGTCCCAATCTATTGAGTTATGATCGGGTTTGATAGTGAACATGGGACAGAAGTCAAGTCGATTGATTATATTATTAATTTTTTGTTATTGAACTTTTTTTTTGTTAGAGCATGATGTGTCATTGATTGAATACCTATCATAATTCACGAGTACAGTTGGATAATGCCGCTTGAAAAATGATTGTTGACGGACTACTTGAAGAGCTTCATTGATTCCACGCGTGTGCTTTGTTGATTGTTACCATTCCATTATAATAAACACATAACGTAATATATCATATTGAAACACATTATCTTTGAGATATAGATCAAGCGAAATCTTCTTCTCAATCTTTGAACTAACAAGGATCCCATATCATCCTTACGACAAACAACAAAAATAGTCACTCAGATCTGGTTAGGAATGGAAGAAGAACCAGTCTATTGTTGGTTATGGCAAAGCCAGGCAAATGGTCCAGTCAGGATCCTTAGCAAGCTGATCACAATTCAAGGACTGGTTGAGGGAGGCAACCAAAGCATGTCAACGGATCGACAATATGTGTGAATCACGCAAATGTTGGGGCAATGCCATATGGAGTTCCTTTTCTACTGTGAGGGGAAGCAATGAACCAATTAGGATTCTTCTCTTTAAAGTTTCTATCCCTTTCCCCTTCCTTGCACTGTTGAAGATTGCTTGTCTTGGCGTTTTGCTTTGACTCGAACTCAGCGTGCGTGTGTGAGTGATCCATAGGTGTTGGTTGATTGTTCCTGGAGGATTGTTAAGGATTTTGTTGTTATCTCATAAGTTATGTAATCATAGGGTCAGAAAATTGATAATGACCTCGACCTTGTTACGCAACGTCCAATAACAACTCACTGATACATGCTTATCATACAAATATGAATTTGGGTGGTAGACATGTGTACATGCTATGCCTTCTTTATACGCTCATTATATGTGGTGTGTGAACTAAGACCATTGTGTATGTGCAAGGTAAACTTGTATCTCTATTAGATGTCCTTTTTCTCTTTTCACATAAATATGTGTGTCTGGACTGGACTGTATGTATTTATTCAATGATAAAACAAAATAAGCCTAGTTAAATGTTTAAACCAATTGTTTCTAGACCTAATTCATAGTCGATGAAATAAACATTGGTCTCTAGGCGGGTGGAAATGAAGAGGAACAAAATGGAATAAAAAATTCCGTTTGGGTAAGCATGAATTGGGTTTAAAAAAATAGCAGAAGATGGGCAGACGTGCCATGAAACCAATCTTCTATGCTGCAGAATCACCCCACCAAGACACAGTCGGCTCGCATTCCCATTTCCCCACAGAGGAGCATTCAATTCTCACTTCTTCAATGAACCCATTAATTCACCCTTCTTCATTTCCCATTCCTGGTTTGTTTGAAAACAGTGATTACAGTACAAAACACAACCCAGAAACATAGAAGCAAAGAACTCAGTCATTTCTCTGGTTGCTGGAACTTGCATGCCAATTTGTTTTGAATCGTATTATTCATGAGGGAACACAGGAGCATGGGGCTGTGAACAAACTTCATCTCCTTCATCATCTCCCCGATTTCACGGTGTTTTGTTGTGTCCCTTGCTCTCAGTTCAATCACCTAGTTGCAGACTCAAAGGATCCATTTTTTTAGCATAAATGTGCAAGGGATAAAGGGGTTCCTCTACCTTTATGCTTTTGGGATTTGGAATTCATTTGCTTGTGCCGACTTCCTGTTCTAGTAAAACTTGGGGTATCATGAGGAAGGTTTCCTTGCTCTGCTGCTTCTTGCGTGTTTTTGGTGCTGCATTTTTTCGAAATGGATTAAAATGTTATTTTCATCAATGACTTTCATGTACTCTAGTTGGAACTTGAAAAGTGAAGAGCAGTATGCCCATTGTATTGTGTCTTGAGTTATTCCGACTTTTCCTTGTGAACCATAAAGAGTGATAACTATGACCAAGTTCACAAACCACTAGCTATCGGATAAACTCAAATCTGGTAAGTTTTTTTTTTTTTCCCCTTCATGATAATCCCTTCTCAAGATGCATATCTTGTTGGAGTGTGAAATCATAATTTGCACATGAATCGTTGCTGTTAGTTGCATTCCTTGGTTCTTTCTAAGATCTCAAAGCCTGGGTTTGGGCAGTTTAACTGAGTTTTGTTTTGTTCGTAGTACATTTTTTCCCCTAATTGTTTGTGTTTATGCTTGTTGTGATCTGAAACATGTATTATTAATTTCTCCTACTGGGAGCTATCAATTACAGTTATCTCATATTTCCTTTGTTATGTCTGGCAGAGATGATCAGCGACGGGGCTGGCAGCATCGAGACCGAGAGCATGATGACCAGGAAGCTAATGGTATATATGCATCTAGTCTTCTCCTGTAACTTTTTAACCTGAGAAAATGCTGGATAAAATCAAGTTTCTCTATTTTCTTTTAAGGCCTCGATTTGGCTATTGCAGTGGAGATGATAAGATGTTGAGTTTATGCCTCGGATGGGCAGGAGTGTGGCAGCGACACTAGCTTAGACGAGAATGGTTCAGAAGATGGCATGACCATTGAGGATTATCGCCCGATTGATCCTGCCCCTAGATCAAAAGCAGTAAGACATGGCCCTGTCCAGCACAGCACTCCTCTGTTGCCTTACATCCCTGTGAGCCTTCGCCTCCTCCTAGTCAATCAAAGCATGAGGGTGCTCCCCAGCCCGGCTAAGCGTCTCAGCTTGCAAATGCTGCCGATATGGTGAGGCTAACATAGTTGCTGGTTTAACGTGATGTCCTATGGAACTTCATAATTTGGTAATGGCATGCTTGTATCTGATCATTTTTGCTTTGTCCTCGAACACACAATTGCGAGACCTTGTGCTATGGTATGTATATATGGCTTTTCTGCAAATAATATAAGCTTTTCAGACATCGCACCTATGGCTTCTATTTCATTTATCGTCAAATGCATACTTTGCTTCCTATGCTGCTAAACCTTGAATACAACAGACAAGGTTTTTGAAGGCTCGCGAATGCGATGTACTTCCATTCATGTCTCCTCATGCAGGAGTCATCCGAGCTCGTTCTCCATCCAGGATTTCATTCTCGAGTTGTGACAATTCTTCGACATCCTAGCAAACCCTGAGATCTTTGTGATAGACGGTCGTCGAGTTAATTTGACGGGGCCATCACATGTTACGCTCACTGGAAAGGGGTCGAAGACTACGCATTCATGGTTCATGCAATCATGCTCATATGGCCCCAATCTTATTCAAATTCCTTGCAACAACAGGAGAGGAAAGCAATCTGCTTTCCATTGTCATATCTGTGTCACTGTGTGGTGTTATTATCAGTGTAGCTTTCTGTCTGCTCCTGCTGCATCAAAAGCTGAAGCTGAGGGGCCTCCTCATCAGTATCTGCATTCAAGTCCTTCATTTGCTACTAATACTAGTTGCATCCACCGATTTATGGTTTTCATTGAATACTTTCCGCGTAACTGTTTTATTCGGTAAAGTTGATTTTTCATGCTTTAGTTTGTAGGGAAGAACTGATACAGTTATAAGACTTATAAGCAATACTTGTCTCAATGACGAGTTCAGGGTGTCATGATTCAGCGGTCAACAATACTTCTCTTAATCAGGAGTTTCGAATGCCATGATTCGCGGGCAAAGGGGTTGTAATAACAATAGCCGACAAAGAGTTTCGAATGCCACAATAACTGACAAGCTCCGCCTTAATTTGCCTCGATTGAATGATGAGGAAAACTCATAGTAGAGTGATACTAATTGTTAGAATTATTGGTGTGATCAGCAGAAGAAAGTTAAGCATCAATGCGCATGGTCCAGCTTTGCTTGGATTATCCGAAATTGTGGTCCTTATTTTTATTCACGGCCAGAAGCATTGTTGTTCATCATGTGCTGATGCTGATAATGCATGAGATGGGAGAATTTTTCATCACTCTTCTGACTTTGCTTCTGTGTTCATCATCTTTCATGCCCATGCCTCTCAAGGTGTTGTATTAAATCCTTCTATTCAGTTCCCTAGCTCCTAGTTGATATATTCTCCATCATTTGATCTTTTAGATTTGACATCAAATCTAAATTAGATCACTTAGATTTGATCTTTCAATAGAAAAGATCATTTGATATATATATATATATATATTTGGATAATCGATCTTTTAAATGAAATAAATCTTTTAAAATCTTTATTTAAAATCATAAAAAAGAATCTTTCATTGACTAATATCATCATAATCTTAATTACTCTACGTTACTTATCCAAGATTTTTCATTTGATCATGAATACTTTCCCTTTGCGTCTCTCCCACGATTTTCGGACATTCCTTTTATCCTACATGTCATTTCATCTCCCCTTCTCACATGGCACCATTCTTTTCCTCCAACAATTCCGCCCCCACTCTCCTCTCCTCTCCATTGTAACGGCCTCCTTTCCACTTTCCCCTTTTCTCTCTCTCACTTCACTTCCCCTCTCAAAACCCTACTTCTCCTCCCACGATCTCCCCAATCAGCCCATCGCTCTCCTCTGAATCGATGCTCAGATCAAGATCGAGGCGAATCGGACAATGATGGTGGAATCTGCGGCGACACCGACGTCGTCGTCGGCGGTGGCATCAAATATGAAGAGATGGTCGAATCTGATTCCGAATCATCCGAAGTCGACGAGGCCGCCGCTGTTGCCTTCCGAGACCGACGACAACGTCGCCGCCGGTGCTGCTGGTGTCGGAACCCAACGGCGGAACAAGAACCGCGAGGTCTCGTCCAGGTACTTGTCCTCGACTTCGACTTCCACTTCGTCAACTTACTCGTCGTGTTCTACGTCTTCGTCGTCGAGTTGTTCTGGTTTCGGTTCGCGGAGATTCGGTTCTCCGATGAACTCTGGAGTCGGAGCTACTCCGTCGCGGAGTTTATCGGTGGAGCGGCCGAAGAGGCTGGGGACGCCGATGCGGAACGGAGGTGAGATGAGCGCGGCGGCGAGGATGCTGGTGTCTAATTCGTTGTCGTCGAGACGGAGTTTGTCGGTTTCGTTTCAGGGAGAGTCGTTTTCGATGCCGCTTGTCAACAAGGTGAAGCAGGTGGCGGTGGGAGCCTCGTCGCCGAGTGTGAGGAAAGGTGTGACACCGGAGAGGAGGAGGGCGTCCATGATGGGAACGACGACACCGAGGAAGGATGCGGATCAGGGGGAGAAGCACCGGTGGCCGGCGAGGTCACGGTTGCTGAGTTGTGGGGGTAATTTCTCCAAGAGTGTGGATTTGGGTAGTGATAGGAAGAGATTGGCTGATAATGGATCGGGGCATGTTGTTAGAGCATTGCATCAGGACCTCACCAGTGAGGGGGAGAGGACTGTGCAAAAGGCGGAGGATAATCTAAGAAAAAGCGTGACGAGCATTAGGTCGGGGAAGGGAGGTCGTGATGATAATTTTGTTAGCTGTGATAATCTAGTTAGTGTATCTGGAGTGGGTTTAGAGCAGATTGCTTTGGATGTGGAGAGTGTTTCACCGGAAAGCAATGTTGTGGATCGAGACCATGGAAGTGTTGTTGAAGGTCGGGTGGGAGCTCGTGCTATTGTTGTTCCTTCGAGGTTCTTGCAGGAGATGAATAGCCGGCTGAGACGTGCTCCGGAGCCTGGATCTCCTATATCCAGGGGCAGTGCAGCGAAGGCAATGTTTATGCCTAAGGCCAATGTCCCCAAAAAGATTGAAGTGGATACCCGAGCTCCATCTCCATCTCCACGAGGGAGTCTGATGAGTAGGGGATTGTCACCGCAACGTGGGGGTTTAAGGACGCCATCACCTACTAAGCTTGGGTCGTCTCTGATGCTAGAGAAGTCATTGCCGTTGAGAGCACTAGCTAGTCCAATCAGGGTCAGGAATATAGTGAGTGGGGCTTTGAGTAATAATGTGAACAGCACCCCCTCGGTTCTGAGTTTTACAGCTGATGTTCGGAGAGGGAAGGTCGGGGAGAATAGGATAGGTGATGCACACTTTCTTAGACTTCTCTATAACAGGCAGTTACAGTGGCGCTTTTGCAATGCCCAAGCTGGGGCCGTCCTTTCAAACCAGAATCTAGAAGCAGAGGTATGTGTTTCTTTTTATTGTCTCTAAATTGATGACCGCGTATCTGTTGTAAACAATGTATCAGATTTGGTATGATCATCTTATGTAGTGAAGCTCATGAAAGGAAGAAAGAACCTAATAGAACTCTCTTCTACTGAAAAGTGAGAATATTGATAACAGAAAGCGATGCAATCTCGTAAATAGTCAGAGGTTTGCGTGATAATTGTTAAATGACCATGTTTATAACTAAGTTGTTGCTTAAATTGTTATGGAAAGAATTACCAACCAATAATATTCATATGAAGGTACCCTTTGGATGGTTAAGTGGCTTGGGAAGAATCGCATGTCCTTTGAGTGGTTGCCTTCAAAATACTTGATGGAAAATCTTTCTTAGGCAACTAATTGGAATGAGCAAGATGATTGCATTTGAAATTAGTTCCAACCCATATTCTGTAGTGTTGAATTCTTGAGCCCGACGGTCCTTTTATTTGATGGAAAACCTTCCTTTGGCAACTAATTGGAATAAGCGAGATGATTGCATGTATAAACCGATCCAAGGCAGTGTTGAATTCTTGAACCCTGCAGTCATTCATTTACAAGTAGACAATGCTTGTTTGCATTAATAACTTCTATATAATCATCATCGCAGATGACCTTTTCTGTTAGGACGTTGGTTTTA
>JAOVYX010003464.1:0-39215 GCA_035668315.1 Drosera spatulata
GAGCGATACTTTGATCTCTTGGGCATCAAAGAAGAAGAGGAGAAGATCAAGACCGCGGCCATGTTTCTCTCCGACACGGCCTAGCTGAAACGCTCAAGTATTATATTAGAGTTGTGCCAAAGTTTAGCAAAACGCTCAAGTATTATATTACGTCCTCCACCCCCCCCCCCCAAAAGTAAGTTTTGTCCTCAAAACCTAGGAAATGATTACTTTGAAACAGTTATGGATAGCGTGCTTGCATCTCATGTTCCAACTCCCACGTCGCTTCCTTCGGAAGATGATTTGACCATAGCAGTTTCACCATCGGATTGACTTTGTTATGGAGCTGTCATGCTCCACGTTCTAAGATCTCGATTGGTTGCTCCTTGTAAGTCAAGTTCGCTTGCAACTCGATGGGTTCATGTTAAAGAAAAAAGAAAAAGAAAAAGTGATGAACATGTGAAGGGTCGGGTATGTATGCGCATATCATAGACATGTGGAATACATCATGTATCTGTGACAAGTTTGACGATAGCACCAAACGATACACCATTTTTCCAATGAGCTCCAAGATTTGGAACGACCCAATATAACTTGGTCGTAGCTTTCCTTTTTTTCCAAATCTGAGTACTCCCTTTGTCGGCGAAACTTGAGAAATACATGCTCGCCCATCGCAAACTCAAGCGGCCTTCGTCTAACATTGACATACTTTGATTGTCCATCTTGTGCAACTTTCATCTGCGATCGTATCTGTAACGCCCCGATTTCATGTCCTTTGCTGAAAAGTCACGTGGCATGACCGCTGCTAAGGTCCCAGAAACCTTAGCCAGGCCATCTAACTTAACTTGGTTTAGAATAAATCCAAATGGAAATACACTTAAAGCATTATCAAACTAGATCCACAAGTTTACTTATTTATTACATATTAAAGCCGTAGAAACTTAGAAATATTGTCCCAAGCATTAATATTACAAACAAGATCATAGCTTAATCAAAATCCTTACTCAAGTGTTGCACATGAAAAGATGAAAATCAAGAAACAGAAGAAAAGCAACGCCGTGAGCTATACGAGCTCAGTAACGTGCCGACCCCCTCTTCAGGGGAAGCACAAAAAGGAAAGAAAGAGAGAACAATCTGTCCTGAAACTACAACAAAAATTAGTCATACCTTTAACATACATAACAGACCACAGATACCCTCTTGTTAACACTGTGACCTTGGCTAAAGATGTAAATCCATAGCTTCTTCTAGAAGCTTAAAGTCCAGGGTCACTCGAAACAGGGGATCAACCTGTAACGACGCCCAAAGGTCTCCTGCAGCGAGACAACCTGACAACCTCACAGGGTTGTCTACGCGCATAAGATGATTAGTCGTAACTATTCATCCCTGTACAGTTTAACCTGACATCTTCACCAAGTCACAGTGTAACAACTCAGTAGGATTAACAAACTTGGTGTTTAACCTCACCTCTCATGAATTCATTCCTATTTTACATGTTCATCTTTAACATGACATCATTTATAGGATTAACATGTATTAACCCTAACCTTTTGTTCATTATTGTGTGCTAAACCTTGTAAACCTACCACTTGTCTTCATCACATTCATATAACGTAGAGTATTAACAAAGAAAAACCTACACAAACCCTAACATTAGGACTATCAGGGTTAGGTTATCATGAACTGGGATAAGCTACAAGTGCTACCACATCATCATACAATAACGCGGAAATGCAAACATAACATAGCACAACATAACATAGCGCACAAGACAAAAATACCCATCACGCGTTAATATACAACTAGTATATTAACATGTATCGCTATCCAAATCAGGAATCTAAACGTTACCTTGTTATGTGAGACTCGGGTTGTTTGCGTTATACCAAAGGAAAAACAATTTACGTCTCAGTTCCTGCACAGTATAGGTACGATACGTTCGTTACTACATATTTCTTTCATATATTTTATTATTTCTACGTATTCATGTGTATTATACGTCCATAAATACGTCTATTACGTCATTATGTATTCTTACGTACATTCCGTTATTTTCACGTATTTATGTACATCACACAAATACGTAAACTACGACGCACTTTTATTCAAACTTTGTATTCTTGGCCTTTTACACAATCAAACGGGTATTTTTATTCAAACTAAATCTTTTTTGGCTCTACGTAATTTTTCCATGTTTTCTTGTCAAAATACTGTATCTTAACAGTCATAATACGTATATGGATTGATATGGTGAATAAAATACATTGAAAAACCTTTCTTGGACTGTTCCAGGTAGGTCACGGGCATGAGGTAGGGAGGCTCATGCCTGTGAGCCTTCTGTCAGAATTTAGGCGATACCAGAACTCAGGCGGTGTCAGAATTCAGGCGGTGTGCTCGCGTCCAGATTTCTTGTTTCCTATGTTAACTTTAAACATGCATAACTTCTTCGTTTCCTAACCAAATTGAGTGATTTTTGACTCATTGGAAACATCAAGAAGTCCTCTACAACTTTGTTTCAAGAATCATTTGCTAATTTTTGCGTTTTGCCCAATCAATTTAGTCTCAAATGATCTAAAACTTCATAAACATAACATTTACTTAGTTCTTGTCATGTTTGTTCAATTTCGGGCTTGTTTGATATGTAAAACCTTAAGTCTCGGGTCTCATGAGCATAACTCCTCTTTTGGTTCAAATATCACGTTTCTTTATCCGTGGCCTGTTTTTCTTGTTATTTTCCTTGTTTTTTGATCACATATAATCAGTTAGAGGTTATGAACAGAGAAGGTAAAGCTCACCCTCTTATTGAAACGGATTTGAGCTTGTTTTGCTTTCATTTGACGTGATTAGCTCGACTTCATTATTTCTTGTTTTGTGGCTCGTGTCCCCCTCTCTCAGTCTATTCTCCTTCCTCTAATGATGATCCTCCCTGCGTCCTTGCCTTCTCTACCGCCTTGCTGTGTTACTTGAACAAAAAAAAAATGAAACAATGGAAGAAAGAAAGATAATGAAGAGAAGAAGACGAAGAAGAGAGTGAAGTGAAGAGAAGAGTGAGGGATATATGCTGATGGCTTTGGTGATGAGGATGGGTGGAGGAGTGGGTGGAAGGAAGTAGTGGGCTTGGTGGTGGAGTGGGTGGAAGGGAGTAGTGGGCTTGGTAGAAGAGTTAGGCGGGGAGTAAGGAAGTGGTGAGTGGGAGGAAAAGAGAGGGAAAGGGAATTGGTAGGGTAATTAAAAAAAAAATCCCCGTTTCGTTTAATCACAGGACCAGTTAATCCCATATTTCCCACAGTCTTCGCTCAAATTTTATCACCACGCTCGGAAGATCATGTTATTAATTAATATATAATTTTCCAAATTTTTCCACGATAAAAGTTATCCCAAGTTCGTCACAAGTTTTAATGTTATGAACGCAACGATACGTCTCAAAACTTTAAAATGAGATTCGTTTCCCTCTTTTAATTTATTATATAAGGAGGAGACGCATATTCTTGCTATGTTTATCAATTACAATTATTATTTGATCATAATTTTTTTTATACTCATTAATATTTATTTGATCTCAATTTTCTGGGGCTTTATAGTATCAGTTGTACTTTCTCGGTTGTCTTTTGTATTAATTCTTGGCCTGATCATCTTGGATTCTTCAATGTCAGACCAGTATATAGGCGATCTACACCTTTGTCCGTAGAGCGCTTCATAAAGTGACATTCCGATGCTTGCTTAGTAGCTATTGTTGTACGAGAACTCAATAACGGTAGATGTTGCTCCCAAGTTCCTCAGAAATCCATAACACACGCTTTTAGCGTGTCTTCGAACGTTTGTATTGTGCGCTCTGTTTTCCATCATTAGTGGAATAAAAAGCATTGCTTGTGTAAGTCCTTGTACATCTTGCTGCTGCCTAGATGTACCAAGTAGGACGTTTGATATGCTTCCTCCATGACTCTCCTTCTCAAGTCTTCCTTGTCGGGAACTGTTAGAACCTATCGCAAGGTGCTACAAATTGAAATAATCATACTACTTCACACAACACAATTACAATAGAAATGTAGTAGTGATGAGCACGAGTCGATCCCACAGAGAACGACCTTTTCAGATTTCGTGAATTTAATTGTCGATCTACCAATTGTAAAATTGGGGGCGGGGAGGGGGGGATGGTTGTTGGAGAAAAGAACAAAAATAATAACAATAGATTAACAAATGAATTTTTGTTTTTTGTTTAACAGAGTTCTTATCAAAGTTGATAAAATATATGCCAATTGTAATTCTCACTCTTCATGGATTTCATGCTCGACTAATATTTTCATCCTATGTTTATTTATGTTAGGTGTTTTTAATTAAGTACGATAAAAAGGGAGTTGCCGAAGTAAGGTTTTGGTTATCATAAAGCATGCCATAACCAAACTTACATAATTACTCTATGTCAAAATGAGAATATAATATAGACTAAATATGACGTATTATGAATATTTCTCCAATACCTCATGACATTGATCTAACACAAATTAGCGTCATATCATTCTCATATTCATATGATCATGGGTTAACCAAAAGTGAATGACATTAAATTATAAATTTGCTACTAATATCAACCAAAAGAGAATGGCTTTACTGTATACATACTTCTTCCATGTACTAAGATGATCAATCATAATATATTGAATAAACAATTGAGAATAAATCAACACATAGACATGATACCATAAGTTTTGAACATGAAATTATTGAATTCAAAAATCACATCTCATAAAATCCAGGAAAGAGTTCCAATTACTATGCCATACTATGGATAAAAATGACAAATTCAACAGACAATAAAAAGAATTCATCACCACACAACTTAGGAAAGAGTATAAACCAAAAGAGCAATGACAATTGGCCTACCAACAGCCGAATATAATTCTCGCAATGATTGATGGACCAACAAAGTGAAGATCGGAATTGCCTGTGATAAACCTCTCGCCAAAAGCGTCAAGAGAAGACCAAATGAAGCAACGCTGGCCTCTTCTATAATGAAAAACTCTATTTGGCAATGGGTATATATATAAAAGCAATACAAACCGAAATCCCACTGAAATTGAAAGATAAGTTGTGCAATTTTGGAAGAGCACATAGCCTATGCAGGTGGGACATGGCCCATGCTAAGACACACGGCCCGTGCTCTTTTTCTCATGCTCCGTGCTCAGTGCATTGCAAAACTCCATGTAGCATGCCCCATGCTTGATCTGTGTGGCCCATGCCCGACAATAGACATGCATACTTCGTCTTCAAAGCTCCAATAAATGGTAAACACATCTCAACTCTTCCAGCATCAACCAGAAACTTCATAAAACCAGCTACAAATCTCTTTCCAAGCAGCTCACGATCAGAAACATTTCGAACTCTTCACTTCTGCAAGAAAAACAAGAAATATGGCAATATCAATGCTCTAAATAGTAAAAGAAACTAAAATGACTTAAACTAAGACTAATATCGACATAAACACGTAACTATAATTAAGAAAACGATGTATGTTTATACACACATCAGGAACACATAATCGTGCTTGGAAACGTACCGTTCCGTTACTCATAGCTGAAACCCGTCAGCCTTTCTGATAGCAACATTTTGGAGAATTGTATGAGTTTGACGATCGTCCCTTTATGCCTAAAGGATTCATCTATGATGGTTGGTCTGATTTCCATCGCCATCAAATTCCCTTGATCTCGTATGCTTACAATGGAGATTTCCAACCTTTATAGATCTTTCAGCGTCTCTCTTTGCATAGTGACCAGAGCATTCAATCCTCGACCCTTGTGACTTAAGGCATCCGCCACAATGTTGGCTTTACTCGGATGATATTGGATATCGACGTCGTAGCCTTTGAGAAACTCCAGCCATCCTCTCTTCCTCATGTTCAACTCTTTTTGTGTGAAGTTATATTTGAGGCTTTTATGATCTGTATAGATCTTGCACGAGACTTTGTACAAGTAGTGACTCTATATCTTCAATGCGAAGATCGCCACTGCAAGTTTGAGATCATGTGTCGAGTAGTTCTGCTAGTATGGCTTCAGTTGTCGGGATGCATAAGCAATGACCCTCCTATGTTGCATCAAGATAGATCCATGCCTTGTTTTGATACATCACTATAGATCTCGAACCCATCTTGCCTTGACAGAAGAACAAGAATCGGAGTAAATGTAAGTCATTCCTTAAGCTTCTGAAATGCCCGTTCACATCTTTCATTCCATTTAAATTTCTTTGCCTTCGGTATTAGATTCGTGAGAGGGGTTGCAATTGTAGAAAATCCGTCCATGAATTTTTCATAATAGCCGGCGAGACCGAAAAAACTTTGGACCTCAGCTATTGTCTTAGGCATTGGCCTTTCGATAATTGCTTTCACCTTTTGTGGATCAACTTGAACACCTTCCTTCGAGATCATATATCTTGCAAACATTACCCTGTCGAACCAGAATTCGCACTTCCTTAGTTTGGCGTACAACTGATTCTCTTGCAGGATTCCCAATATCTTCCTCAAATAACATTCATGCTCTTTGGCAAACTTAGGATAAACCAAGATATCGTCGATAAAGATGATGAAGAAGCGATCAAGTTAGGGCTTTAACACCTTATTGATAATATTCAAGAAGAAGTCAGGAGCATTCGTAAGCCCAGATGACATTACAAAGAACCCATGGTGTCCATATCGAGTTCAGAACGTTGTCTTTGGGATGTCGTCGGGCTTGATCCGTAGCTGAGTTTACCGCGACGAAGATCGATCTTGGAGAAGACGTTGGCACCTTATAACTGGTTTAATAGATCATCGATCCTTGATAACGGGTACTTACTCATGATCTTCACGGTCACCTTATTATGTTCTCGGTAGTCAATACATGATCTTTACGAACAGTACCAACGTACCCCATGGCAAGACGCTTGGTCAGGTATACCCTTTCTCCAATAGTTTCTCGAGTTGACTCTTTAACGCCTTGAGCTCTGCCAGTGCTATCTGATAGGGTGCCTTTGATATTGGCATAATATTGGGAACTAAGTCGATGGAGAAGTCTACCTCTCGCTAAGGTGGTTACCCCGGGATCTCTTTCGGAAACAAATTTGGATACTCTCTGATCACCAATATATTTTCAAGGCTTTGTCCTGATGCTTGTGTATCAACTGTCCCACATAAAAATCCGGCGCCTTTCCTTCCTAAGGAGCTTTCGAGGCTTCATGTACGATACCATCCATCGACCCAAGTTCCCATCTTTCCTCTTTAACGTTACTTGCCTACCCTTATAGTCAATTACGGCTTCATACTTTTCTAACCAATCCCAAGAATAATGTCGAACTCTATTATCTTAAGTTCTATGAACTCCATGGGTAAGACATTATTTTCTATTTTTATGGGGATTCTATCATATTGCATATTGCACACAACCATATCACCCGTTGGTAGTTCAATTGCTAAACCAGGCTTAATGTTTTAGGGGATCAAGTTCATACGTCTGGCCATACTTTCAGAAATAAAAGAGTGCGTGGCTCTAGAATCAAACAAAACATGAGCAGCATGAGAATCAACAAGAATTGTACCGGTTACGACCGTGTCATGCCTATCGACTTTCTGCTGGCTCATCACCTACACTCGACCAGCCGTCGCTCCCTAAGCTCGGCCATTACTTGCCATACTGGTGTTTCCTTGACCTTTGAAGTCAGAAGTTGACTTCGTACGAGCCTTCATTGGGCAGTTCGCCACCCAGTCATCGTAGCTGCCATATCAAAAACATTGATTGTTTTCGATCCGGCACTTTTATGTGGAGTAGTTGTCCCTACAGTATTTGTTGCACGGTCCTCCTTGAGACCCGTTCCTTCCTCTTGACGTCTGATTCTTTGAGGATCCACCTCTGAATTTTCTTTTGTTGAACCTTCCGAAATTTTGATTGCCAGAAAAGTCTCATCCCCACTTCGAGTTCCGTTGTGCTTCATCCCGTAGCTTGAAAATTCGCTACAGATTGACCGCCTTCTCGTACATTTATTGGTATATTTTACATGTCTGCACTGCTAGAAATTCCCGGTACTTCCACTTTAAGCCCTACTCGAAGGGATTCATGTGATGTTGTTCGTCATTTACGAGGTATAGGGCAAACCTCACGAGCTCCACGCACTTTGCTCCGTACTTTGTAATGGACACCGTCCCTTACTTCAGCATAAGGAACTCCTGCTCCTTCTGTTGCTGTAGGGCGATTGGGTAGAACTTCAATCGAAGCAGCTCCTTAAGTCTATCCCATCCAAAGTCGGGCTCCTCCTCCCGCTCCTTAACAGTTTGCCACCATAGGTCAGCTTGGCCTTCGAGCAAGTATACGGCAAAGCTAACCTTGAGCTCATCATGAACTCTCATAGCGTTGAATGGATCGTGAAAGTGTAATGATGAGGCAATGGATCTTGTGGGGTTACTCTTGGAACTTCTTTAATCCTTGTCGGTTATGATTATATATGGCTTCCCTCAATCAATGGATATGAGTAACCATATTATCATTTAATCCCATCTTTAAAGTATACGGATCGACCAACTCCTTGGTCCATTTGTGGCATCATGATGGCATGAATGTCATCATGCTGCCACATATATACCAAGTTTATGGTTAGTACCTTTACCATGTATCGAAGACATCATCATTTTAACTTCGTTAATTGCGTGACATTTATTGGTTTTTGTTACACTTTTAAGGCATATTAAAGAATAACCTTTTTATTTCACATCGATACCTTTAGCACATAAGTTCAACCCTTACATAACCTTACATAGTACTCCTTAGAACATTGAGCTACTAGACTCGACCTTTGGGGCTTTTAGCGCTTCGATCGTCACTTGCCCAAACACGTAGAGTTCCAAAGTGACTTTTGCAAGAGTAAGGATCCGCTTCCCGTTTACAAAGTACCTAGAATTAGGTTTATCAGCTAGTGTCATATCTTTATACTTCTCCTTTATCGACGCCTAACGTGATGTGTTAGGAAGCATCTCAATGAGACACTTTACTTTGCATGCTTTCTCATCCAGTTTGTTGAGTCAAAGGTCTTCTACATGCCTTGGTGGATTCTTGCGATGTTTGTTTTAACATGTTCGCCTGGTGCCATTATAAGGCCGTAGGGATCTCCCTTAACCTCGTCTCATCCTTCCTTGTGTAAGGAACATTGTCGATGAAGGCCATGCTAAAACATCAAAATTGGGGAGTTAGTTTTGGAAACATGGAATCATATCATAAAATTTTAACCCCAGCCCCCGAACATATCACTCGCTTACATTTACCATTTTTAACATACGGCTTTGATACCATTCTTTAATGCATCACGTTGGGTGGAAACGTTATCATCGCGACTTAACTTGAAACTCAAATCAAATTGCAAGGTGCTTGTGAACATAAAAAACTTATATACCGAGAGAGTAGCTTGGTTCATATGTTCATTACATAACATAAGTTACAAAACATGAGTTCCAAAAGTCGGTCCATAGCTTTGATACATTTAGAATATATCTAGGTTCACTCTCTCTAAGCGATGTCCCCATGCCCCTTTGCGCTACCTGAAGCCATTAGAAAAAAAGGAGATTACCACTACAACCCTGTCCTGCCTAAGTTAAGAGGTCAGGCTTAGTAACTAGTGTCGCTATACACTTTAAATGAAAGTGTAGGTTGAGTTGGATCATCGAAAGAAACATTTCCTAAAGTAGGGGACTCCGACATTCAGTGAATTTTGAGATAGCCGAAAAGAAAAGAAAATAGTACAGATTTGGTTATTAGAAATCTAGCTTGAAACTAGCTGCAATTCGCAGAGATTCGATAAGTAATTGGTCTTCCCTGGCTATTGAGTGAAAAACTCAATAACTATACTTTGGTACGTAAAAACAAGCATGCTTTCATAACGATATCAAGCGTTTAAGAAGCGTTTAACTTTATTGCATAAAGGACGCATAAAGAAGCATGTCAAAAGAGCATATCTTTAAGTATACTAGCTGCCCAAAATGTTTCACATGCTTATAAGAATGATTACAGGCTTTTGTTACTTTAATAACACATGAAAACGTGATAGTGAGTGGTCGTTACTTTGCATAGCTTTGATCATGTCATATCATGTACTTAGGTGCACCTCGGGTTGATGTGGACCCTAACCGAGGTACGTCTTTGCATATTTTCATCGGGGTCATGTCCCTATAACATAAACATTGCATATCATGTCATCTTACCAACTTCCATCACATAGAAAACATAACACACTTGCATGTAAATCTATTTGCGAAGCTCATGTTTTGAAATCATAAACATTTCATTGAGGCATATCATGAAATCATGGAGTTTTCAAAGCATTTAGAAGCATAAAATCATGAGAACATTGAAAGGCAAGTGTACCATTAAAACAACCAAGCATATAGTTACCTCTTTGTCGTCTAAGCTACTTTTCAACTTTAGGCAAGGCTCATCTTCCCTTCCTTGCCTAACAGCCTTTGGCACTCAAGCATGTATATTTTATTCTATTAGCGAATGTTGATGTTTATGTAAGACATAGAATATTCCATGAGATTAAGGTCGGCTAGTCACTTACGTTGTTCGGACTTAGAACGTCGAGGCTAACACCTTAGTCTCCTTCTCTTCCTATTCTCCTCCTTCTTCTTGTTTAAAGTTATGAGGTGTTTCTAAAGCTTTAATTTAAGCCCATGATCATTGTATTTATAGACCCTTCTAAGTGATGAGTCATACCCTTAAGTGGGTAGGTTAAGGACACATGAATACTTAGGTGTTATCTTCTTAGGTTAAGGCATGATAAGCATCCACTATGAGTCATTATCATGCTTGATATCATGACACTTATA
The DNA here is from genome assembly GCA_035668315.1 of Drosera spatulata. Lineage (NCBI taxonomy): Eukaryota > Viridiplantae > Streptophyta > Magnoliopsida > Caryophyllales > Droseraceae > Drosera > Drosera spatulata. The sequence continues at coordinate 10,814 of JAOVYX010003464.1, forward strand.
CACATGATTTGCTACATTCCTTCCTCTCTTGACACCTAGATTGTTATATGTCTTTTAACTTACCTTAAAACTTGGCACGTATCCTTGAAGTGTCCATGTTTTATTAAGAACTTGACATGTACTCACTTATGTGTCCTTAACATACCTTTAAGCATGACACCTAGCATTTATGTGCCCAAACTTAACATATACATGACACATATTCTTTCCATGTGTTCTTAAGTGATTATTCCTCATTGGACACATATTTAACTCGGTGTTATTTTCCTATTGGTTGTTTTGTTTAACATACTATGCTTACATATTGATGCTTCATTGGTCATTGTTTCAACGATATTTCCCCTTACTAGCGTCAAGAATGCTAAGCATCTTGGTCTCATCGAGACCATAATTCGTGTCGATGACTAGCGACGTGTGAGTCATTTTCAAAACGCTCGAATATTATATTAGTGATCCTGAAAGTTTAGTGAAACGCTCCAGTATTATAATTCAAAACCCACATAAATTCCTAATATTGTTTGTGGCCCAATCTTTATTTGTTGAAGTGGAGCAATTGGCACATACACCGCACAACCAAACATCTTAAGATGTGACAAATCTTGTTCAGAGCCAGAGACAAACTGCAATGGAGAGTATTTATGATAGGCAGTTGGTCTTATCACTACGGTTATTGCATGCAAAACAGCATGACCCTAAGCACAGGATGACAATCCAGATTTTATAAGTAAAGGTCTAGCGATTACCTATAAGCGCTTAATAAATGATTCGGCTAGACTATTCTACATATGAGTATATGCCATTGGATGCTCAATAATAATCCCAACTGACATACAATAGTCATTAAAAGTTTGGAATGTAAACTCTTTTGCGTTATCCATCTGGATTTTCTTAATCACATGATCCGGGAATTATGCTCTAAATTTATTTTTTTGAGCAAGTAGTCGTGCAAAGACAACATTTCGTGTAGCCAACAAACTTACATATGACTAACTAGTAGACACGTCTATCAATACCATGGAAGGTAAACCATTAACCTTCAGTAGGTGCTTGCTCCAGTAGAGCGGTTAACCGAACTATTATACGCAAACTCATAATAGGCAAGACTCTATCCCAACTAGAAAGGTGATCCCCAACCTCTTCAAGCCTCAACAAATCACCCAAACGTATATTGACTACCAACTTACTATTAGGGCTGTCCATCTGTTTGAGGATGGAAAGATCGAAATGGTCCACATGGTGATGTAATCGATCCACATATGTGATACGTAACAACACAACTTTTCCATATGTTACTTATGGACATATGTAATTGGACACTAACACATATGTTAAGATCAAGTGGACATATGTTCGTAAGATGTAATTGCTCGGGATTCTAGCTTTTTCAGCCTTTGTTGAGTGATACTATCCTAAACTCTATATCTTACTAACATAGGTACATGTGGTTTACGTTTTTCTCTAACTTCTTGTCGTGTGCTTTCCATCAAGGCTCTGATGGTGGCTTTTTTCTCTACTTCGGTTAGTAGTTCAGGTTGGTATTCCTTCATTTTTTGAGCTTCCTCAGATACTATAACTGTTCTGATGGTGTAAAGACACTTTCCTTTGGGCTGCTTGGCTCTCTTGGTCCTCTTCTTGGATCTTCTGTCATCTGCATAGATGGAGGTCACTGGCCCTACTCTTTTTTGGAACAATCAGGGTTGTTGAGGTGACCTGTGAAGCTGACACAATGGTCAACTCTATTGTAGAAGTGACTGGTAATGCTGGCTCTACTGAGGTTGACTGTTCGTCTTGCTCTGTTGCCCTGCTATCCTGACAGCTCTTTCTTCCTCTGTTTTGATTGCCAAGTCCCTTCTCCTTGTCATGGGTGTGGAAACTAGTGGTTATTCAGGTGCTTCTTCAAACTCTTCTACTAGAATGGTCTGCAGTGTTGCTTTGAATTCCTTCAGTGCCATCTTCAGTTTGTTGAGAAGGTGTGGGTAACACTTCTTCGTTTTAACAATCTCTGTAGCCATCCTAGGCATCCTGTTTACTAGGTTTTACATAAGGGTTGGTACTTCTGCGAGTTCATTCTTTATGTTATCAGCATCTCTCTTACTGATGTCAATCAGCTCATCAATGACCTTTTTCCTGACACTGATGTTGTGCTTAAGTTATTCTATCGGTTCAGTTCTCATCTTGACAATCAGAGGATCATCACTCTAACTAACTGGTACTCCTTGCAATTCTTCAAGCTTTTCCTCCTTTTCCTGCAGTTCCGTTCGTGCCCTTCTGATTTGCGTCTCTCTGACTTGTCTGGACACCAACGTTGCATTCATTCTTTTTAGTAGATTGGTCAGTAGAGTCTCATACAGCACTGGAGTTATGTCCTGCAGCGGACCAGCTTCCTCCACTTCTGTTCTTTCTTCAGAAGCATGCTGATAAGTTTCCAAAGGTAAGATCTAGTTTCCATATCTTTCAAACAAAGCATCGAAAACCTTTGGTTTCTCATCACCAGAGTCTAGTGTTGGCTCAAAGGTGTCCTCACTCTTGCTCATGGCCTTCTTGGTAAGTTTGCTGGTGAAATTAGTTCTTTTAGGCCTGTTCTGGAGCAAAAAGATACGACTTGGGGGTACTTCTTCACCCAAAGAAGAGTATAATGTCTCTCTCCTTTCAGTGATAAGTGTGTCGTACTCTTTTCCTTGCTGCAATTGCTTGTGATTAGTTCAGGTTGCTAGGAACAATAAAGTTCCTTTCCCTTGCTGTATGGAGGCTGGATGGTAGAGTGGATTATGATTTATTGTGGGGTCACCAACTCAATTTGATTGCCTTATTGAGCAGCTTCTATCATATCACCTTGTTGCTCAGTCTTTAGGTATCTGCTTTTGTTATCTCCAACTGACCAACTGTAACAATCTCCATTTAGTTTTGTCCTGATTCAATCCCCTCTCTTTCTGGTGTTTTTGGAGGAGGGAATCCCCTTTGATCTTGAATGAATGCATCATCTAGTTCACCTTGAGTTGTCAAATCCCTCTGCTATACTGCCTCTGTCTTCTTACTGGATTGTTTTGTCAAGTGTTGTTCTATCGATACTTCTGTCATTTGATGTGTAGCATGTTTTGTTGTAATTTCATCTATTTTCTTGGGTGTGATTTCCTTCAAGGGAGGCTGCTCTGCTGCTTTGAGTCTGACATCCTTGGAGTTTCAGTATTGGCTGATTCCTTTGATGATGAGGTGACTTCATATGTGGGCATCGGTTGATCTGTTGATGTAGGTGACTCTACTGGCGGTGGAGTTGCTTCTTTTCTTCTTTGCCTCTTTACTGGTGCTTTTTTTTTTCTTTTTTTCTTTTCTATAACTTCTGTTACTTTCCTTTTTGGAGGTGTCTTCTTCGCCTCCTTTGCTGTTGATGGCTTTCCTTTCTTCTTTTTCTCAAAAGCAGCTGAGGCTTTTCTCATGAGCTTCATAATGGATTCTTCTATTCTCTTATTTTCATAAATTGCCACACCTTCCTTAGGACTGATCTTATGCTTTTTCTTGATGAGCAGACTGATGAGTATGCCAAAAGTATAGCTCTTTTTCTCTTCCAATCTTTTTGCAAACAGGTTGAATATCAGTTTGCTCCAGCTAAGCTTATCTCCAAGTACCAGACCAGTCATTATCTTGAGTTAGTCTTGGTTGACGTGATCCTTTGATCCTTCCACTACCAGAAGACATTTCTTGAGGACATTTGCAAGATATTTGTATATTTCGTGGAAGTATTCCTTGAGAAATTGTCCTTTCTAAGGGATGTAAGTATCATCTTTTCCATTCCCGCTTGGATCGTTTTAGCAGAAAATTCTTCTAGTAGAATTCCATCATCATTCAATTTGAAGAGTTCTGCATAATTGTCAACAATCCATATCATCTCTTCTCCTCTTATAACTGAAGTGATCTTTTGACCATCCTTGCTAACTTTAACTGAGTCCCAAAATTCTTTGACCTTTGCAACAAGTATCCTCGTCTCTTCTCTTAATAATACCTACAAATCTGCATCAATAAGAATTCGGATAATCTCTTTGATCCCCTTAGAGTACTTAATCGCTTTATCGAACAACAAGACATTTTTGGTCTTGTTCTCAGAGGTCTTTGATCCCTTTCCTGTCATTTGGTTAGATGAAATTCGAAATAGAACAAAGTAAACGCGTAGCCTAAATTTTAAGTAAAGAACTAAGTATGAACGAGAAACTAATTTTACTGTCAATTACGAGACTCAGAGATTCTTGTGTACATGCTTTGAGAGTCAGGGTTTCTCAATAAGATGAGAGAGAGAGAGAGAGAGAGAGAGAGAGAGAGAGAGAGAGAGAGAGAGAGAGAGAGAGAGAGAGATTGAGAGAGTTTGGGATACTAGTGATCGTAAAGTATGTAAAATTTGCTAAGACATGAGTATTTATAGGTAAACAAGATAACTGACACGCATAGAAATCGCAATAGTTATAAATTTTTCAAAATAGAATTATAACCGTTGAGATTTGAAAAGACAATTTTGCGAGTAATCAGCAGAGCTCATCAGTAGAGTTCAACCTTGTTGTGTTGTGTTATCAAGTAGAGTGACTATATGTCACTCTGCTATATCCTATAAATCATACTCTATCATTCCTGATTCTTCTCTAAAATGGATAAATTTTCTCTTATCAAGGGGTTTTGAAAAAATATTAGCCACTTGTTTATCTGTTGAGATTAATTCAAGTGTGATATTTTTCTTTAGAATGTGATCCTTGATAAAATGATACCTGATGTTTTTGTGCTTGAGTGGAACACAGGGTTGTTTGCGATGGCTATTGCTAATGTATTATCACATTAAACAGAAGTACTGGAGATATGCATGTCATAGTCAAGAAGCTGTGACCTCATCCAGAGAATCTGTGCTATACAACTTCCAGCTGCCACATATTCGGCTTCAGCAGTGGAAGTTGACACAGTAGTTTGCTTCTTCCTAAACCACAAAATCAGTCTATCTCCTAAGAATTGGCATGAGCCACTTGTACTTTTCTTGTCTACATTACATCCAGCAAAATCAGCATCAGAAAAGCCACTGAGATTTAAGTCTGAATCCTTTGGGTACCATAATCCTAGATTAGAGGACCCTTGAGATATCTAAGGATTCTTTTGACAACAAAATAATGTGACTCCGGCATCAGACTGAAATCTTACACATACACATACAGAGAACATGATGTCTGGTCTACTGATTATAATATACAATAGAGTTCTTATGATGCCTCTATACAAAGTGGCTCTTATTGACTTCCCTTTTTCATCTTTTTTCAATTTGACAGAGGTGCTCATGGGTGTTCACATTATGCTGGCATTTTCTAATCCAAATTTCTTAATCATATTTCCCAAATACATAGACTGATTGAAAAAGATTCCTTTGGAGCTCTACTGAACTTGTAATCCCAGAAAGTACTTGAGTTCTCCCATGAGACTCATTTGAAATTTGGACTTGATTAGACTTGTAAATTCATCACATAGTGTATCATCAATAGAACTAAAAATGTTATCATCTACATAGATCTATACCAGCAGAACATCTTTGTTGTTTATTTTAAGAAAAAATGTGGTATCTATCTTTCCTCTTGCAAAACTATTTTCTAACAGATAATTAGATAAGGTTTCATACCATGCCTTAGGTGCCTGTTTCAGGCCATATAAAGCTTTGTCCAGTCTATATACATGATCTGAAAACTCATGATCTTCAATTCCTATGGGTAGCTCAACATAAACTTTCTCTTGTAACTCACCATTTAGAAATGCACTCTTTACATCCATTTGGGGTACTGTAAATCCCCTATAATCAACATATGTCAAAAACATTCTAATTACTTCCAATCTCTCTACTTGTGCAAAGGTTTCATCATAATCTATTCCTTCTTCTTGTGAGTATCCTTTAGCAACCAGTCTGGCTATATTTCTTATTATAATGCCATTTTTATCAGTCTTATTTCTAAATGTCAATTTTACTCCTACAACTGGGTAATCCTTAGGTCTAGGAATAAGTTTCCATACCTAATTTCTTTTGAATTCATTAAGTTCTTCCTATATTGCTTGAATCCCCTAAGGATATCTTAAAGCTTTTTCAGATCTCTTGGGCTCCATTTTTTAGAGAAAACAAGTTGCTCAGCATTCCAAGGCTGTTCTACTTCTTGTCCTCATCCATGCCTCCAATGATAATTTGTGTTGGATGATCATCAGTCTATTGATGTTTTCTCTTGTTCGTATCAACAAGGTTCATGTCTTGTAATTCTGTTACAATGTCCTCCTGGTTTTCTCTTGCTTGTGGTTCTTTTGATTCTCAATCTGCTGCATTTCTTTCCACTGATGCAAGATCATTTTCCTCAGAAGATTTCCTGTTGTCACCATCACTAGGACAATATATAATTTTCTCATCAAAGATGTTAGCATTTCTGGGTACTGAATATTTCTTATCAAATGTGACATGCATAATTTCTTCCAGAACATCAAACCTTTTATATAATACCTTATATGTCTTACTTTCAGTAGAGAATCCCAAGAATATTCCTTCATCAGCTTTTGACTCAAACTTAACAAGATATCTTTTGTCATTGTTGTGAATGAACACTTGCATCCAAACACATAGAAATATCCTATGTTAGGTATCCTAACCTTCCAAAGCTCATAGGGAGTCTTTTTGTGCACCTTGTGTATAAGACATCTATTTTGCATATAGCATGCAATATTTACAGCTTAAGCCCAATACTGCAAGGTCAGATTTGTATCTGACAGCATAGTTCTTGCAGCCTCAATTAGATTCTATTCTTTCTCTCTGCTACTCCATTTTGTTGTAGTGTTCTAGGAGTTGAGAAGTTTTATGCTATGTCATGGTCTTTCACAGTATTGATCCAGGTCAAATTGATCAAATTCTGTTCCATGGTCACTTCTTATGGCCATAACTTCTACTCCTTTTTCATTTTGCACTTGTCTGAGATACTTGATAAGAATCCCATAAGAAACTTTCTTATTGTGCAAAAAGAACACCCAGGTATACATTGTAAAGTCATCAATGACAATCAATGTATACCTCTTTCTTTCGATACTCTCAAATAGATCCATGTGTAAAAGTTCTGAAGGCCTTGTGGTTTTAGCAACACCCACAGTTTTGAAACTTGTCTTTGTTTTCTTACCATGCTAACATGCTTCACATAGCCCATTCTTGAAAAACTTGATCTCAGGTAAACCTTTGACCAATTTCTCAGAGTATAAATCATTCATAGTTTTAAAATTCAGGTGTGCTAATCTTCTGTACCATAACCAGTTTTGTAACGCCCCCGGATTTCCGGAGCGGAAGACACGTGGGCGGTATGCCGTCACGGACCCAGTCCGTGACAAGACCAAACAAACCGAATGGGTTTAGGGGTATAGATGTCAAGGAAACTTATAAATAATAGCCACATTGATAGCTTATATTCTCGAATACCTGTTTTAATTACAGTATTGGAGCAGAAGCAATGCAGATCGATTATTCCATTAAATAAAATAGACATCTGATCTGCCATAATATCCGGAGTACATGGATTTATCTATATGCATGCAAGCTCAAATTAAGTGCCTTCAGGTGCTGTTGGGGGCATATCTGTAATTGAAAAACATAATCGTGAGCTAATGAAGCACAGCAACCTCAGGTGTATGAATCCCAATTACAGGGAACTTTCGCTAACGGCTATGGCGACCGCTGAAAGTCCTTAAAACATTTATATATATATATATATATATATAGGAAAATATATGCGCCATATCAAACAGCATATCTTCTCATTGCTTTATATGGCTTCGTATTGCTTTTAAGAGTCATTTCTTTCCTTTGTATTTATTTAGGGTTCATGACTTGACTCAAAAGTAGCGACTCCAAGGATAATAACCGACTCAGAGTATAGAGATAAGGTGCTAATCGTCAGCCGGGTTACCCAATATATTTTGTATATTCGCATCTGCCTACTCTATGCATCGCCTTGCATCTCTTGTGCGTATTCAATATGGTATCGTTTATCAGCATTGAGATAATTTGGGCCTCCCTGCAGAGAGCAACCCGTGGCCCCGCCACAATGACGTAGAAGCCACTGCATGCATGCAAAGAGGATAGGGGATGCCCATCGCTCCCTAGCTAGTTCTCACCAGTGACGTTGACTCAGAGAATTATACTGGAGTGCAATGACTCAAACAAAGCCACCAAGGCTATTCAAGGAATACAACAGATGATCGCAATGGATCAAGAAGGGACACCATGTTCGACCTTCTCAATAATTTCAAGGAATTCGACCAACGATCCAACGGATCCACAAGGGATGTCAATGCCATCCTTATCAGTTCAAGGAGACGATATTTCTTATTCGTTTGCTTTCATTAGTTCACATAGATAGTGTAACTATGCTCCACTTTCCCCGTTCCCCTTTTATTAATCGTTTGGCGGTCGCTTTAATTTATTTTCCGTGAGGGTATATATACTATAAGGGTACATTATAATTCATTTCAACCCCAAATACCCCAACACATGTCAAACGTGATCGTATATGCACGTTTGACGTTATATTTCAATGCGTATAGGTTACACATCTCAAATACGCATTTAGGTTTAAGTTTCGAAGCACGAAATTGTCGTTTTCTAGGCCAAAAGGCCTTCGCGGCCGTGATTGGAGCTATCGCGGCCGCGAAGGCCTGTCGCGGGCGCGACGCCCTGAGCAGCCAAAATTCCAGATTTTTTCTTCGTCGTGGGCGCGACCCAGGATGTCGGGGCCGCGACTGTTCTGTACCCAGAACGTCCAGAAACCCTCCGTCCAACTTCACAGATCCCTCCATTCACACCATAACGCATCCAAATCATTGCATACACATCAAACATAGCGTAAACACATCCCACACATTCACGGACGTGCCTAAATCGTGTGAACGAATAAAAAAATGCGTCTCGAACGAGTTAGGTTACCTCGAACGCGTTTGATTTTCTTAAGCACACGATCATACTGTTGGATCCGTTGACGTCCCCTGGCCGAGTTGCGGGCGCCGACTCTCCCTCCGGCTACCGCAGCTCTTGTTCTTGCGGCATTGTGGTGATGGTGCGATGATGACGGAGAAGGATTGATGATGAGACGATGAAGATGATGATGATTGATGTGTTGGCGTGGTGTTGATCGTGATGGTGGCGTGCTGCGGTGGCTGGTGGATGAAGACGGCTGCTGGTGGTGAAGGTGGCAGACAGTGGAAGTATAAGTGCAGGGAGTGATGGAGTGGTTGAAGTGGAGGCGAGAAGTGAATGGAAAGGGGAGTGGAGGTGGGTACGTGGGAAATACCCCATGCCGTCCCACGATACGTCTCGTTCACTCCACTATTTACCCAAATTTCGTAATATTAATCCATCAATAATTTTTTTGCATCGATAGATTTATCCCATATACGAAAATATGACCTCCCGAGTCATAATTCATTATTTATGGGATTACAATCGCTAGCCCTAACACGCAATGTTTATAACGTTATAACGTTATTCGTTCGCAATATTTATCGTCGCAACGATCATTTAATTACTCCAAATATTCCATCGTCATATTTGATTTAATAATCAAATATTTTCTTAGATTTAAATATATAACCTTTAAGCACGATTTATTTTAAAATCGTAACGTTATATATTCATTTTAAAACTCCCAAAATTCTCGGGTATTACAAGTTTACATCATTTGCATCATTTGTATAAAAACATATTATTTCCTTTGATGTTGAACTGAAGAAGTCAACTACATACACATCTTCTTTCCTTTTTTCCTATCAATTTAATCTAATCATTGTTTCTATCTTTTACCTCATAAGTGTCCTTGGTGAACGATACACACAATCCTTTGTCACATAATTGACTTGTGGATAAAAGATTATGTTCAAACCCTTTGACATAGGCTACCTGCCTGAAGATTAGAGAAACTAACTAACTAAGTAAGTCAACAACTGACTCCTCTAGTTCTAAGATCCTATCAGGATAGTGACTGTGTCTTTTCTTTGCTGTCTCACAATCTTTTGAAAAGTTTCTGAACATTCCTTTCGAATAAATGTAGTCAGTAGAGTTCTCTGCAAGAACTTCCCTAAGATCCTCTACTGACTATCAAATACCATGTCGATCATTTCTCTTGCTTGCCTTGTATCTTACTCCTTGCCATATGACACAGCTGAGCTTTCATGGTTGATGCTGTTTCAGTTTCCTCCTTAGAGTCACTCCATGTTTTTGTAGCCAGTACCTTCTGCTGCTTTTTGTACTCTCTCTTTGCTGGAGCTTTCATACTTCTGTATTCATCTTTTAGAGACTTTCTACAGTTTGCAGCAAAGTGTCCTACGTTGCCACAGTTGAAGAATGTTGAGTCTTGCTTCTTCCCTTTGTCCTTTGGCTGTTGTTCTTTTCTGAAGTTCCTTTTCTCTTTGTTCTGTAGAAATCTCTTGAACTTTTTGGCCAGCAGGGCTACATCCTCATCAGAGTGTTCCTCTTCTGATTCTGTAGAGTTGGACTCTGCTGCAAATTCTTTTTTTTTTTTTTTTTTTGTTCTATTGTCTTTAGAGCAAGATTCTTCTTCTTTTCTACTGCTTCCTCTCTTCTCTGTAGCGTCTCCAGTTGATAGGTGTACAAGACTCCAAAGAGAGTTAGGAGAGTGGAGATGTTGAGATTCCTTGATTCTCTGATGATGGTCGTCTTGGCATCCCACTTAGATGTAAGACATCTCATAAACTTTAGATTTAGAACCTTCTGCTCAATGATATGATCTAAGTCATTTAGTTCATTGATCAGCACAATGAACCTTTCGTAGAAGTCTACGAGTCTTTCATCTTCTCTAATTTGAAATCTTTCATACTGCATGTTGGATCAGAACGTTTTTCCTATTCTCCCTTATCTCAGAAGTTCCTTCTATTCCTACCACTAGGGAATTCCAGACTTCCTGAGCAGCTTTGCAGTGAATTACAGTTACGAACAACTTGGGCTCTAGAGATTGATAGAGTATATTAAGAAACAAGCTCCCAAACCCTCTTAGTGAAATCTTTTTCTTCTTTCGGAACAAGTTTCTTATCATCATTAGGATCTATCGCTATTGGAATGAAAGGATCTTGGATAATGGTTTTGAAAATTCTCTTACCTACGGCATCCATGTGCATTCTGATCCTCTTCTTCCAGTGGATGAATTTGTCAACAGTGCACAATGGAGGGATGACATGAGTATCAAACTGAGACATTTTCATAAGACTGTTACTAACTTCTTTGCCAACAAGTCAAGAGAAGATACAATAAAACAAGTGACTTTTTTTTTTCTTCACATCTGTTAGGCCTAAAGAGATAGGCTCTGATATCAACTGTTAGTCCTAGAGAGTTGAGATGAGCCCATGGGAGGGGACGAAAGGGGAAGGGGGTTGAATAGGCTAATTAAATTCGTTTAGATCTTAACTAGTCTAATTTTTTAACTCTGTTGTAGGCAGTACAGATACTCTGTTGACTCAGTAGAGTGATAGGCTTGCTATGAGTTGATGATTGTCCAACCTTCCTGTGTAATAATGATTCCTATTATTCTATTTTGTTATCTATATTACCAATAGATAATATCAATAAAGATACAGGAAATATAAGGGAACTACAGGATTTATAGTGGTTCTGACAGTACAGTCCAATTAAATTCTACAACATACATTCGCTTTTTTCTTAGAGGTTAGTATTATCAATCAAGAGGTATTTTACTATGTTTGGGTTTTTTGGTTGACTCTTAACCTTCTTACAAAGTAAACAAGTGGTGTAATCTTGCACCGTATACCTTCCTTGAGTAGATTTTCTATAGTTCTCCTGATTCTACACCCAATCAGTAAGCCTCCAGTCAGGACACCTTCTTCAAGTGTTTGTGAACCTCAGAGAACGTTTTGATACAGCAGTTGCTCAGCTAACTTGATTTCTCTTTTCAACACAGTACAGTCAACACTTGTATGTGTTGAGTCAAATCCTGATGTATAGAAATTGAGTGATAGATAAACTCTAGTCTTAGAATGTCCCAATATGTACCAAGACTGAGGCTGGTCTGTTAGGAAAGCGAGCATACAATGGGTGTGCAGTAAAGCTGGTTCAGAGAGGGATATAGCAAGATTAGTTCAGAGAGGAACGCAGTAAGACTGGTCCAAAGGAACGCAGCAAGGCTGACAACATTAAGATCATGAGTAAAAAGACATTAAGAGTTTGGCATTTAGGATTCTGCAATAAGGAATGGTTGATCCTGGATTGTTTTTGGTTGACGAAGGTTACTGCAGCAAGGTTGAGGACAGTAAGGTTGAGGTCAATAGAAGGATTCAGATGAAAGAAAGGATGGTCCTAAATTGCTTCTGTGAGGTTACTATAGCAAGGCTGGGGTCTACAGAACGGTTCAGATAAAGTCAAAATTCACGGATTACATTTAGTATTGTGTCAGTGTTCTTCTCTGCATCAACACTAGAGGTCACGGGTCGGTGAATATGGTGTCAGGATGGCATGAAAGTGGCATTTTCAAGAAAGGCTAAGTTTAACAACGGTTAGAAACTTAGGGTTGTCTATAAATACAGAGGCAATGCCTAAGATCTCGAAAAACTTTGAATTGCTGAATCTGCTTTACTCTGAAATTGCAAGTGCAGTAAGGTTTCAAGTGACCTGAGAAAGAAGTTGATAATTGAAAATCTGAACCACCTATTGAAGACAGTGTTGAATAGGACTAGTGTTGCACAGACGATTTCAAGAGGCTGTTCTGAGTTCTGTTGAGGAGAAGGAAAGATCTTGTAATCAGTTTGTATTGTCATTTGCTAGGTGTAAAGTGACAGGTTGATTGTGAGCCTAAAACAATCACACGTAGTGCAATCTTCTTAATTTGTCACACTGATAATCAAGGAAAGACTGGAGTAAGGGATATAGTCGTATTTTAGCTATATACTCTAACCAGTATATGTGTTTTTACTTTGCTACTTTCATTATATTTAAAACTACTCTCAATCAACTTTAACCAATAGTATGCTAAAAGAAACTAATTAACATTACTGCAGTAAGGTTTCGCATTACTGCAATAAACTTAGAATAACTTTACTGTCCATTTAACCTTTGAAAGTATAACAGTACAGCTCAAAAAGAGAGACAATTCATCCCCCCTCTAGTCTCTTAGCAAGCTATCTCGCGACTTTTAATATGTTTTCTCAATCAAAATCAACTATTGAAACTCTACTGCCATCCTTCTCTTAAAGACAAAGCTCTTTCACTAGTCATTATCCTTTTCGTACTTCGAAATAATTTCAACTATCGATTTTCATCAGGAAGTGTCCAAAAACCAACTTCTAACACTCCTGAAAAGACCTGTGATTAATCCGCCTGGTCTGTGTAAAACTATCACTGCGATGCAGTTTTGTCCCGTACTGAGCTCTGTTGTTACACTTTCCTTGCCAGAAAAACAAATAGCATATGATTAGACAAGAAAAAAATAAAATAAAAATCGTTCAAGATAACGCTTTTACTAACGATTAAAGTTGTATTGAAAATATCATATGATTTGAGTAGTGTTTTTGAAAATATCATATGATTTAATAATATTTTTAAAAATTTCATATTATTTGCATAGTGTTTTTGTAAATATGAAAATTTGAGGTGATATTTTTATAAATTCCTAAGATTTAGGGTGGTTAAAAATATCATTAGGTTTTTGCTTTAATTGGTACAAGTCCTTAACCTTATTTTTGGATACAATAATATAAATTTAATTCTTTTAACCTTTTTAAAGTAATTTTATGTAAATTTTTAATTTTATAAATTTTTCAATTATATTCACACTTTGGATAATTTTATATTAAATATAATATACATATCTATTCATTTATTATAGAAAAATAAGAATAAATATTATCAAATAGTCCTCAATATTATCATAAGCAATTTTTATCTTTTTCAAACCTAAATAATCAGTATTCCTTTTTTCTTTTAAGTTTTCAATGGAAAAAAAGAAAAAAAAAAAAAAAGAGAATATGATCGTTAACCAATGTATTTCAACGTTAGAAATCAGAGAAAGACTAATTAAATGAATTTCACTTAATTTTCGAACGAAATAGTTCGATCATATAATTATTTTAGTTTCTACACAATGAAATAAAGTGTCATTACAATGAAATAAATTAAATTTTTTATCATAAATATGACCTGTTATTAACTTGATAACAAAACAAACCAAAATTTTGATATCTAGAAATACAAACCTTGCTTTATATATGTTTATAAAATAAATTCCTTGTTACTCATATAAGTAAAAAAAAAACAAATATTTGAATTTCATTTACTTTTAAAGTAAAGTAGTTCTATTTTATAATTATCTTAATTCAAATACTAACACATTAAAGTGATAAATGAGATAAATGATGAGTTGTTGTTTTTATATATATGTACATCAATGGAACATATGTAAGAGAAAATGAAGTGTCATTGTACATCAAATAGATGAACAAATAAAAAAAAGAAAAAAGATGAGTCATTGAAAATTAATAAGGTTAAATATACCATAAATATATATTATTATAATTAATATATAGAACTAAACAAACTTTGGTTTCTTTGGTACCAAGAAAAACTAAATTAGGTTTATATATACAGTAAATTATCCAAATCTATAGTTTTGGGAAACTAATTCCAAAAAGATACAAATAAAATCTTATTCCTCAAAACATCTAATTTTTAAAATTTTTTAAACAACGCTTGAAACTACCTCATTACCTTTTCTTACTTTTCTTTCTTCCACTATTTGATTGCAACTTCATTTCCATCAATGAAATCAATACTCGATCGCAATTATTCTCATCAGATAATTGGATTTCGCAATTCGATTTCGAAACTTGTTTCGATCTTCCATTGACATCAGATCAAGGTATGGTGATGGATAACAAAACGATTTTCATATGCAGGTTTGGTTTGGTTTTTCGATCTTTTGTATGTGATCCAGACCTAGATTTTGATCAATTTGTTGAAAAGATACGAGATCAGTTCCAGATTGGTGCAAACAATGAAATAAACTTGTTTTATTCGATTCGAGATCATGATTGAGAGATCAAGAGGACTTCACAACCATGTTTGAGGTCTTGAATTGCTTTGGTTTGCGTTCTATTAATGTTAGTGTTGAATGTAGAAGTAATCAAATGCATTCTGGATCATATAATCTATTTCCTGATCGTGCAAGTCAACACTAAAAAAAACTGCATTTTAGCGACGAAAAATATCCGTCGTAAATTTTTTGAAAATACGATGGATCCGTCGCAAAAAAAAAAAAAAGATTTTGAGAGAAAAAAAAAGAAAGAAAAAAAAATTTTTGCGATAAAAAAGTCAACGCCCGTTGCAACAATATACAACTTTGCGACGGATTCGTCGCAAATGTTATAAATTTTTTTAAATATAGAGTGTTTCGTACGGATACGTAGCAAACCAGACGTGTTTGCGACGGATCCGTCTCAACTACATTGGTTTCCAACACTTAGAAAAAATTTTGAATTTGCATTTTGTTTCTTAAAGACGGATCCGTCGCAAATGTTTTAAAAATTAGAAGCAACAAATAGTCAAGTTTAAAATTTTAAAATTTCGGGAATTTAAAAGTTTTTTTTTTAAACAAAGAGTGTTTCGCTACGGATCCGTAGCAAACCAGACGTGCTTGCGAGGAATCTGTAACAGATTTGTCATATTTGCGATGAATTCCGTCGCGAAATAAAGTTTTCGAAATATTTTTTTATTATATTTGTTTATGGTGTAAATATTTTTTTCCCATGTACGATGATACATTTAAGTTTGTTACATCAAAATAAAATAATTTGCTAATATTAATATTTTTTATTTGTGCATGTATTATGTATGAGGTTAATTTTTAATTTTTATATTTTTTTTAAACGGTGTAAACATTTTGTTGTGTCGTATACGACGATACGTTCAAGTTTGTTACAATAAAACATGATGTCCTAATAATTTTAAAAAAAAATTCTCTCATTTTTGTTTATCGTTCATGTTAGGATCGGATTTGATATATTAGTAATTACTTCTAACGCATAAAGTAAATGAAAGCTAAACAATTTTATGAAAAACTTTGGAATAGCTTGCTATGTCGATGATGTTAAGGGGATTGGTAATCTTATGAGCTGCAAATTAGGGTAATTAGGGTTATTTGTATCGTCAGTCAAAGTATGGAGATGGATTCGTAGCAAAGTGGACAGTATTTGCGAAGCAATATATTGAATATTGCGACGAATTTCGTCGCAAATGATGCATATTCTCAAGTTTTATTTTTTGATTTTTTCGTCGTTAACATTTTAAAAGATTGTTACACTAAAACATGATGTCCTGATAATTTTTCAAAAAAAATTTCTTAACATTTTAAAAGTTTGTTAAGGGGAATTTACCTAAAATTACAAACAGATGAAAAAAAATACCAAACCAATAGAAAATTATAATCTTAATTGCAAAAACATACAATTGGAGCCCGAAACCGACGCGCACAACTTTCAACTGCCAACCCCAATGCTCTGCATTCCTCCTCATCATTTCCTTCGCACGTTCTCGAATTGAATCTACCTGTAAATTTCAAATTCTAGCTGTCAATTTCACCGGATGATTTCGACAACAATTTGCTGCGAATTTTCTGGGATATCAATTTTTTGTGAGGCTCTCTGCAAATTTGCATCGACAACAATTTCAAAAGGTATCATTTTAACTATCAATTTGTTGAATGGAATTTCGATCGAATAATTTTCTCTCAAATTTTATAGTGCATGCAATGGATTCAACAAATCAAAGTTTTTTTTGGATTCGAAAAAGTATGATTATAAATAACAATAAACTCACAAACCCTAATTACATGAACAGAATGTCAAATCTTGTGTGGGTGTGATATGTTACTATTTTTTAGGGTTTGAAATATAAATTCACACCGTTAAACAATTAACCGCCGTTCTGTTTGAAATTAAACCGACGCTTTGTTTGGAAATGAACAGGTGCTCTATGAAATTAAACAGGCGCTATATGAAATTAAACATGCGCTCTGTTTGATAATGGACAGGCGCTTTGTTTGGAAATGAACAGGCGCTATGTTTATTTTTTAACAGAGCGCCTATTTAAAATTAAACAGAACGACTGTATAATTTTAAACAGGGGCTCTAGAAAATTGCAAATGGCGCTCTGTGTTTTAAACAAACGCTCTGAAAATCTTGTGTGGGTGTGATATTTTACTATTTGTTAAGGTTTGAAACATTAGTTCACACTGTTAGACAATTAACCGGCGTTCTGTTTGACATTAAACATGCGCTCTGTGTATTTTTTAACAGAGCGCCTGTTTAAAATTAAACAGAGCGTCTGTTTAAAATTATAATTTTAAACAAGGGCTCTCGAAAATTTCAAATGGCGCTCTGTGTTTTAAACAAGCGCAGTGTTAAAAGGTTCTTGACATTATTATCAAATGTGCAACAAGAACAATGGCAGGACAATACAGGAGTAATTTAGAAGACTTGATGAAAATTCTCACATGTCCAAAAGAGGGAATGATAGTTACGGATCAACATAGAGTGTATTTCATAAAGACCCCCTTTTGGAATATCATAAAGGCGGTTCTTGAAAGAAGAGTGACGATTGGGAATTCGAGGAAAAGCGATCTTTGCATACATCAGATTGTGGCAGGTTACAATAGAATGAAAAGATCCTTCACCTTAGGCAACCATATATGCACAATCAACGGAATGGACATGAAACTGATTTTTGGAATAGCTGACTACAATATTGACATGGATCACGATAGGATGATGGAAATAATAAATGAGTCTGAATTCCTGGACAGACGCTTTAAGGATCGAAAAAACGATAAGCAGACCACAAAGGGAATTGACAACAAGTAAAATCAAAGGACTTTGATTATAGTTTCAAAAAAAACAGAAGTGTCAGATTACGAGGACACAGCACGACTGCTGGTGCTCTATATGTTGAGTACACTGTTTGTGAACACGTCCAAGCCTTCGTTGAACTGGAGCTACTGTAATTTCGTGGCCGACATTGAAAAAATGCGTGATTACAAGTGGACGTCCCACTTTTTTCAAAAATTGATTGGATCATTGGACGATAACTGCTCCAATCCGGGAAAAGTGACAAGATGTGCAATGCTAATCCCCGTAAGTATTTCAGACGATACAAACTAATTTTTCTAGTCATTCTTTCTGGCGCTTTGTGTTTCCAATAGGAACTCTGTTTCCAATAAATGACGCTCTGTCCCACATAACTGGTACTCTGTCCCATATAATTGGCGCTCTATCCCATATAACTGGAACTCTATTTCCAAGAACTAGCGTTGTCCCACCCAAATGACGCTCTCTATTTAATACTTAGGCGCTCTGTTTTGCAGATTGACATATAATAAAATAAATAATGATTTTGCTTTTTCCTTTTAATTTTCAGTACTGGTTTCTAGAAAGGACCGAAGTCATACAACCATCATCACATGTTTATGAAGATTACAGCATGCCAAGATGTGCAAGGTGGAGTCTGAAGGATATGCCGAAAGACATAGATGCCACCTTCAAAAAATCAATGTGAAGAAGGTAAATAAAATATTCAGAATTTATCATAAATGTCTGAAGCAATACCATTAAATAATAATATGATTTTAAATTATTTCAGATAATTTTTGACCGATTACGTCCAACCGAAGTGGAAAAGACTTTGTATGGCATGTCACCGGAAGACGATGAAGCAAACGATGATTCCCTCAATGGAACACCGCCTCAAGGCCCCAATGTATCTGATTTTGAGTTCAGGGCAAGGAGCTGCCATTCAAATTCTACTGAGGCAACAAAGAGCGATAAAGAAATGCAAGAAAAAGATGAAGAAGCTACCTCTGATGATGTGTTGATAAAACACATCAAATCGGAAAAAATGGCACGGCTGCAGAAAGAATTGGCCGAGGCAAAAGCACAAAACCTCGCTCTGATAGTGAGATGGGAGGAGGAAAAGAACGAACTTTCCTTGTTGAGAGAAATGGTAGCAACTAAATTGTTGCTGACGG
The DNA here is from genome assembly GCA_035668315.1 of Drosera spatulata. NCBI lineage: Eukaryota > Viridiplantae > Streptophyta > Magnoliopsida > Caryophyllales > Droseraceae > Drosera > Drosera spatulata. The sequence goes on from JAOVYX010003464.1 coordinate 29,878, forward strand.
TATTGTTTGTTTGGAAAAATTTTAAGAGTCTGTTTCTAAAGCATTTATTATTAAAATTTGTAAAAAAAGCTTGAGAAAACAAGCAAAAAGTTGGAATTGAAGAAAGAGCAACTGAAGGATGCAGAGGATGCGATGACTTTGGAAGGAGCAAAGGTATGAATTTTTGAGTTCTATTAATAGGCGCTCTGGATTTTTTGGTTTAGGCGCTCTGGGTTCTATCAAGAAAAAGAGTATGGTCATTTAAAAAATTAACAGGTCTTTTTTTATTCAGGTGATACTCCTGGAAGAAAAATGTGAGGAGAAATCTCATGAACTTAAAGGGGTTGAAGAAAAGATAATTTAGTTAAAAAATGAAATGGAAAATTGTCATGTCGCTCTGTTTTTTAATGAATGTCTCTTGATTTCAGAATTAAAGTACTAATCAATTTTTCAAATGTCAGATCAAAGCATTGGAGGCAAAGATAGAGAAACCAGAACTTGAATCGTCAAAGTCATTGAAAAAGGTAAAAAGAACACTGTATTTCTGAAGGTGCTCTTTCATACTAATTCTTAAGGCGCTCTGTTTTTTTTATTGGCGATCTAATCATAATATTTCTTAAGGCACTCTGTGTTTTTCAATAGGTGCTCTGTTTTGAAGAAAAGGTAATTTAGTTAAAAAATGAAATGGAAAATTGTCATGTCGCTCTGTTTTTTAATGAATGTCTCTTGATTTCAAAATTAAAGTACTAATCAATTTTTCAAATGTCAGATCAAAGCATTGGAGGCAAAGATAGAGAAGCTAGAACTTGAATCGTCAAAGTCATTGAAAAAGGTAAAAAGAACACTGTATTTCTGAAGGCGCTCTGTGTTTTTTAATTGGAGCTCTGTTCATACTAATTCTTAAGGCACTCTGTTTTTTTTATTGGCGCTCTAATCATAATATTTCTTAAGGCACTCTGTGTTTTTTAGTAGGTGCTCTGTTTTATTGCAATGATTTCTGTGGCTCATTCAAAGATTATTAAATAGGGTTTTTTGATTCCATTAGGTCAATACCTTGGAGGGTGATTTAACCTCAAAAAGATCTGAACTTGAAACATTACGACTTACAAAGATGAGTCAAGTGGGGGTGTCAAGAGACGATCCTGTCAACAGTGCAGCAAAAGATATTGAGGAACTGGAAAAGAAAATCGAAGAACTGGTTCAAGGGAATGAAAACTTGAAGTTGTTGATGTCAAAAGAAGCCGAAGGGAAGCATCTGTTGCGGGAAGAACTAATGGAATCTCGAGAATTGATAATGAAAGCCACAGCGAAATAAGAGAGGTTAAATGGAATCATCTTTGTAAAAGAGGATGAAAAAATAAAGCTATTGGAAGAACTTGAAAAGGAAAGGAAGACTACCGAAGAATACAAGCAGTAGATCGAGAGCACGCAGAGAACAATACAAACAAAAGAACAAGAACAGCAGGATCATTATCAAATCATTGATGATGATCAACTGTTAAAAAATGAATCTGAACAACAAGCCCAAGCAGAGGAAGAGAACAAAAAGAAAAAATCTGGACGTACGCCAGCGTCGATGATCAAAGGTATCAAAGACAAGGGTCCGAGATCAAAGAAAAGGATGAGCAACCTCAAATATGATAAGCCGAAGTGGAGCAAGACTGCAGGGGATGTTGAGAGCTACCTGACGGACGAAGTAAGGACCAAGTGGGCAATGATGAAGGACCATCCCTCCACGTCTACGTAAGCGTTTGAATTAATGATAACATTGCTGTGCATTTAATTTAGTTCCCTTCTTTTTTGCATATTAAATAATTCTACTTTGTATTTACATCATGAAATCAAATATTTTGCAAAATAGAGCGTCGGTTATAAATAAAACAGAGCGCCTGTGTTTTTATTTTTATTTTTGTTAATATAAAATAGATATTAAACTAACTAAGCAATTATCATTTCAGTGACATCATTTGTATAACAAATGACGGGATCAGGGGTGATGCGTATGTTGATTATGACGATGCCAATCATATTGCAAAAGACGGACCATTATCAATGCAACGCCCCCGACTTTTCGTGCCGGAAGACATGTGAGCGTTATGCCATCACAGATCGGTCCGTGACAAGGCCAAACAAACCGAATAGGTTTAGGGGTATAGATATCAAGAAAACTATAAATAGTAGCCACATTCATAGCTTACAATTTTGAATACCTGTTTAGTTACAGCATTGGTGCAGAAGCAATGCAGATCGATTATTACATTAAACAAAAGAGATCCTCTGATCTGCTAATACATCCAAAAGTGTGTGATACCATCTACATGCATGTAAGCCCATGCTAAGAGCCTTCAGGTGCTGTTGGGGACATACATGCAATCGAAAGACATAACTGTGAGCTAATGAAGCTCAGCAACCTCAGATGTATGAATCCCAATTACAGGGAACTTCCGCTAACGGCTATGGCGACCGCCGAAAGTCCCTAAAACATTTTTATATATATAAGAAAATATGGGCGCCATATCAACCAGCATCGTTTTACATTGCTTTATATGACTTCGTATCGCTTTTAAGAGTCATTATTTTCTTTTGCATTTATTTAGGGTTCATAACTTGACTCAAGAGCGACAACTCCAAGGGTATGACCAACTCAGAGTACAGAGATAAGATGTCAATCGTCTGTCGGGTTACCCAATAGATTTTGTATATTCACACCTGCCTACTCTGTGCGTCGCCTTGTACCTCTTGTACGCATTCAATGTGGTATCGTTTATCAGCATTGAGATAATTTGGGCCTCCCTACAGAGAGCAACCCATGGTCCCGTCACAACGGTGTAGAAGCCGCTACATGAATGCAAAGAGGATGGGGGATGCCCATCGCTCTCTAGCTAGTTCTCACCCGTGACGTTGACTCAAAGAATTATATTGGAGTGCAATACTCAAACAAAGCCACCAAGGCTATTCAAGGAATGCAACAGATGATCGCAATGGATCAAAGGAGGGATACCATGTTCGACCTTCTCAATAATTTCAAGGAAAACGACCAACGCTGCAACTGATCCACAAGAGATGTCAATGCCGTCCTTGTAAGTTCAAGGAGGCGATACTTCTTATTCATTTGCTTTTCATTAGTTCACATGGATAATGTAACTATGCTCCACATCCCATGTTCCCTTTTATTAATCGTATAGCGGTCGCTTTCATTTATTTCCCGTGAGGATATATACATTATAAGGGTGCATTCAAGTTCATTTCGACCCCAAATACCCCACCATATGTCAAACGTGATCGTATATGCACGTTTGATATTATATTTCAATGCGTATGGGTTATATATCTCAAAAACGCATTTAGGTTTAAGGTTCGATGCACAAAATTGTCGTTTTCTTGGCCAGAAGGCCATCGCAGCCGTGACTGGCGCTATCGCAACCCCGATGGCTATCGCAGGCGCGACCCCCGTCGCGGGCGTGACATTGCCCGTCGCGGGCGCAACGCCCTGTGCAGCCAAAGTGCCAGATTTTTCCTCCGTCGTGGGCGCGACCTAGGATGTCACGGCCGTGACTATTCTGCTTCCTAGAACGTCCAGAAAACCTCCGTTCAACGCCACGGATCCCTCTATTCACATCACAATAGATCTAAACCATTTCATACACATCAAACATAGCATAAACACATCCCACACATGCACGAACGTGCTTGAATTGTGTGAACGAAAAAAAGAGATATCTCGGACGAGTGAGGTTATCTTGATTAACGATGATCCTCGATGCACACGATCACACGAACGAATCCGTTGATGTTACTAGTCGAGTAGCTGGCGTTGGTGGTGTGATCGTGGTGATGGTCTCCTGGTGGTGGCTGCGTGGTCGATAAGGCGATGTTGATGATGATGATGACAACGACGACGATGATGGTCGGAGAGGTAGCCGAAGATGGTGCAGGTGTGCTGCGGCTGTGATGTGCAGGCAGGCTGGTGAGGATGGTGGTCGGCAGTGGGAGGTGATGGTGGAAGAGTGAGTGAAGTGGTGGGGAGAACGGAGTGATGGTGGGAGTAGGTGGGAGGCAAGGAAGAGTGGAATGGAAAGGGGAAAGAAGTGGACGAGTGTGTGGGGAAATACCCCGTTCCGTCCCACGATACGTCTCGTTCAATCTACTATTTACCCAATTTTCGTAATATTAATTCATCAAAAATCTATTTGCATCGATAGACTTATCCCATATATGAAAATATGACCTCCCGAGTCATAAACCATTATTTATGGGATTAGTACCACTAGCCCTTACGCGCAACGTTTATAACGTTATAACGTTGTATCATTATTCATTCGAAATATTTATTGGCGCGTCCAACTAATCATCCCCAAATATTCCATCGTCATATTTGATTTAATAATCAAATATTTTCTTAGATTTAAATATATAACCTTTAAGCACAATTTGATTTAAATCGTAAATGTACATATTCATTATAAAACTCCCAAAATTTTCGGGTATTACAATCAAATAGTACAATCAACGCTTATGCAACATTGATGTTACAAAAAGTAAAATGTAAAGAACAAATTACGGTCTAACTCCAGACTGTTGCGCAAGTTATTTGATGTTATGAATATTAGGTTACATTTCTACTTTAGTATGACATAACGCATTTTTTTTATTATATATAATGCAGTTTTTTGTTACACAACAAAAGAAACAGGCAGTCGAAAAATGGATAAAGGATAAGATGATTGAACAAAGGACACAACGTTGGCACCTGTTCGCGATGAATTCAATTGGAGGATCACCAAAGGGTTCGACGGCTTTCCATTGGACTTTGTTAGCGTTGGACAGTGAGAATAATAGTTGGATTCACCACAATTCAAAAACAACAAAAGCACCGTATGCGAGAGATGCTCAAATACTGGTAAGAACATATACGCTCATCTTTTTTTTTCAATTTTATTTTTTAAAAAATAAAAATGTTAACAATAATTTCAACAGGATGTAGGCGGATTATGTGCACAGTTTCCTGCAACCGGTGGAAGCCGGAACTCAAGTAACTCAGAACCCTAAAGTGATTATCAACAAAAATGCGCCTTTATAGCAAAACCTGGATTGTGATGCCCACGTCTGCCAATGGATTGAATTGATGGCAAACGGGGAAGAAATACCGAAGTCCACAACACTAGAAGAAATCCGGATGTTCAGAGCGAAGATGTTATCTACTTTGATAGAGATATATCAGTTGAAAACAATGTGACGGGTTTTGTATCTTATTGTGCTCCTTGATTTTTTTACGAATGATTTGATTTGTATATTTCTCAATTCAATGAAACACATGAGATTGATTGTCCATATATGTTGAATTTTCTATTTTCTTTTCCAATGTTTATATGCTTCGAAGGAGCTATGTATCAAAAACAGAAGGCGCTCTGTTTGGATATACTGGCGCTCTGTTACATTTACAATAGACGCTCTGTTTTGTTAAAAGTTTGACACAAACATGAAAATACACAACGCTCTGTTTTAAATACACAGCGTCCTTAACGAAGACATAAAAATACAATATTGAACTGTATAAAAAACAGAAGACGCTCTGTGTTTTCAAGTGCTGCTCTGTTGGGACAGTTTGTCAAAGGGCGCACTGTTTGGATGTACTGCCGCTCTGTCACATTTACAATAGGCGCTCTGTTTTGTTAAAAGGTTGACACAAAAATGAAAATACACAACGCTCTGTTTTAAATACACCGCGCCCCTAACGAAGACATAAAAACACAATATTGAACTGTATAAAAACTAGATGGTGCTCTGTGTTTTGAATTGTCGCTCTGTGGCGGACAGTTTGTCAAAGGGCGCTCTGTTTGGATGTACTGCCGCTCTGTAACATTTACAATAGGCGCTTTGTTTTGTTAAAAGTTTGACACAAACATGAAAATACACCATGTTATGTTTTAAATACACAGCGCCCCTAACGAAAACATAAAAATACAATATTTAACTATATCAAAAATAGAAGGCGCTTTGTGTTTTGAACTGTAGCTCTGTGGCCGTCAGTTTCAACAAGCGCTCTGTATTTTATACTGCCCTTCTGTTCTTCTCTCACATTTACAATAGATGCTCTGTTTTGATAAAAGTTTGACACAAAAATGAAAATACACAACGTTATGTTTTAAATACACAACGCCCCTAACGAAGACATAAAAACACAATATTTTACTGTAGGATAAAAAATTACAATTCATTGAAAAGAATTTGCAATTGCACAGTTGAAAACAGAAAAGGGCATGAGGCAGTTTGAATCAGTTTTTAAAAAATTGTATGTTTTTGGAAATAATTTTTCAAAACTGTAGGATTGGGTAATTTTTTGTTTTAAAAAAACTTCGAATTTCGAGTTATAAATGATATTTTTATTTATTTAATTGTCCTTATTATTTCGAAAAATAATCAATAAAATAAAATACTTAACTACATAAATAGACCGTCGCAGTTGTCATCGATTGATAGGTCAGATCTCTCTTATTGCTCTCGGTTTTTCCAAAAGGCTCCAAGATGCCAGATTATAAAAATAGATTATAAATAGTTGTCATCGATTTAAATTGCTCTAGGTTACCTCAGAATCGCTGCATCTTCGGTTCTCCTTTCCTTTTCTCACCCTAAAACCCTAATCGCATAATCATCTATCGACGCCGAAATCGTCGGCGGCCTCATCCTACACCACCTACTGCTCAAAACACGAAACTCATCTCTTTATCTCTCTCTCTCTCTCTCCCGCGATCTGCAATGTGAGTATCTTCACTCGTCAATCTCTCTTATTTACACTCCTAGTCTCGATTCAATATTCCACAATGGTAGATTACGATTTCGATTTTCGTGTTTGTTCCTTTGAATATGTGCAATCCATGGCTGTTTGATGTCACTCGGGTCGGTTCCATTTGAGTGGCATTTCTTGACAATTTTGGGTATTTTACTTAGAAAATGGGGTTAAAACTAGGAATTGACTCTCAATCCTCATTTTCATGATATAGTAAAGGGCAATGGTGTTGGGGTTGGGCAGCTTAGGTAAAGGAGACTGGTTTGTTGGTAATTTGTCTTTCCTTCATTTGCGTCCTAGGTGGTGGCAGTACAGCTTGGATCTGCGTGCTTCTATGTCTGGCTAATCTAGGTATATTAAGGAAGAGCTATGCTTCATCTCCAGTATACATAAGGTCTGGTCTATCTATTTTCGGAAGTAAGGGCAACAAGGTGATTTTATGGATGAAAACTTGTCGAGTTCTATAGTTAAGATAAGAGTATTGCCTACAGAAGCTATAGTGAATGGATTTCCTTTTCATGTATTGGTGAAAGCAATTTCCGTGCCTAACACACTGATAATTCGTGGGATGGAGGAATTGGATTTCTTATCTGACTCATGCCTTGTACACAGTACAGTAGTCTACTCTAAAAGGCAGTTTTGGCTTAATGTGTGCTTCAAGAACACTGTATTGCTAAGGCCAGGGTAATATGCGAGTAATCTATTAATTTGGGGGAAGCTAGTGTCCCAAATTCTGTCTCAAAAGACGGAGGATAGATCTATTGACAAGTTTTGAGTTGCGTACTTTTTATGATATATTAGGTTGATATGATGATACTGTTATTTATATTGCTGTTAAGTTCTAAGTGGCTATGTGCATGTTTGTGTTTATGGGCAGATAGTTAACCTTGGAACATTAGATAGCAATCTGCTGTTTGATTTTTGTTGGTATTCAAGCTCAATTTACTTTACGAATTTGATATTCACTTTGGAATCATCTCTGTTCAAGCCCAATTTACTTTACGAATTTCTGCTATTTGCTTCATTCGTTTACGAGAAAAACCTTGTTTGTTATGCCTCTACCATATTTGTGTTATGCCCAGTTAGGTTTTTGAATGATGTCGTTCCATAGTTGAACGAGGCTTTTGAAGTTAGTCTGTAGAACGAAAGTAAACAAGTTTGAATGAAGCTAGGATTTTGAACGAGGTTAACTAGAATTAGAAAATTGGGTCCATGTTTAGGTGTCTACATAAATTTTCCGCTGTGAAAGAGCAACAAATTTGTGAGAATATTGCATTTTCCATAACAAAGCATGATATATAATGGTTCCTATTTGGCATCCCCTAAAAATTATGAGACTTTAAAAGGTTCTCTCATTGCATAATTCATGCGATTTGTATAGTAGTTGCAATTAATACAAAGGACCTCTAATCCCAGGTCCATAAGATATGCATAAATTCTTTTTATTACTTCCACAATGAAGCAAACATACATTATTCAACTATGCTGATCGAACATGTATTACTTGTTGATATGTAGAAATTTGATCGATATGGAGTTGTATCGATCTTAGATGTATGAACGGCTGGATGGACCGTACTTGTATCCCAGATTTTTTGAAGGGATCGAAGAGTTTGTAAAAAAATGCTCTTCAACACGACGAGGGTCGTTTCCCCGGACGTTTGAGATGTCCTTGTACGAAGTGTAAGAACGATAGATTCCAAACGGTAGATGATCTGAAATATCACCTTGTAACTAGGGCTTTCAGAAAAAATTATTATGTTTGGGTCTACCACGGCGAAACATGGGAGACAGAACCTCAAGTAGAAGTTGCTGGACCGTCCAATGCTTTTCAGGCTCATAACGATTACGAGAACATGCTGGTTGATGCTTTTCCTCCAGAATATTATGAAAAGACCGAGGATGCAAATGAACATGAATATGACGAGGCTCCCCCTCCGGAGTGGAAGCATTGTTTTGACATGTTGAATGCCTCTCAGTCTCCCTTTGTACGAAGGATGCAAAATGTATCTTTTGGCCATTGCTTCAAGACTTCTGACTCTTAAGTGAGAATATAACCTCCCTTATAGAGCGATGGATGGAATCTGTAAGCTGTTGAAGGACATGTACCTCCCAGATAACATCATGAAGGACGGGATATACGACATCAAGTCGCTGATGAAAGGGTTGCACCTTCCTGTGAAAAAGATAGATTGTTTTTCCAAATGGTTGTATGCTCTTCTGGAAAGATTTTGCAGGATTAGAAAGATACTCAACCTGTAATGCAGACCGATTCAAGGAGAAGGGGAGATCTAAGAAGCGCTCAGGTGTGAGTGTGCTTTGTTATTTCCCAATAACCCCAAGGTTGCAGTGATTGTATGCTAATAGTGCAACCAGCGAGGCCATGTCTTGGCATGCTTCTTCCCATCGATATGCTGACGTGATGGCACATCCTTCTGACACCGAGGCATGAAAACACGTGGACCTTACTTTTTCGTCCTTTGCGAGGGAGGCATGCAATGTACGTCTGGGACTTTGCACCGACGGTTTTGCACCGTTTGGAAAGTCGGGGAAGGAGTATTCTTGCTGGCCC
>JAOVYX010003465.1:0-10975 GCA_035668315.1 Drosera spatulata
CAACACATGTCAAACGTGATCGTTTATGCACGTTTGACGATGTATTTCCATGCATACGTGTTATATATCTCAAATACGCATTTACGTTTAAGATTCGGGGGCAAGAAAATGTATTTTTCCTTGCCAGAAGACCGTCGCGGGCGCGACACTCCCCCGTCGCGGGCGTGACGCCACTGTGCAGACAATTTCCAAATTTTCCCCTCGTCGCGGCCGCGACCCAGGATTGTCGCGGGCGCGAAGGATCTCCGGCTAGAACCTGCAGGAAACCTCCCTGCCCGACAACGGATTCCTCAATTCGCGTTTTTAAGCATCCAAATTATTCCACACACATCAAACACATCAAAACATGTCCTTAGCAAACAACTTCTTTGTGTTGTCCACCGTTACACTCTTGATGTCAATCCAACGGAACATTCGTGAGATTCTAACATGCTCCATTGGATTCAAGAATTTTCCCTCAAATATCTCATATACCCAAGCCTATGTGTAAATGAATGTTATCAACAATACAGTGAATGTCAAACAAGATTACAGTGCATATCTAACATAATTACAGTGCACATATAACTCAATAACAGTGCAAACTCAATATTGTCAACTATACAGGGCATGTCAAACAAGAAGAGAGTGCATATCTAACATAATGATAGTGCATATCTAACATGATTTCAGTGCATATATAACTCAATCCACGGTCTCTCATTTTATGTTATCAACTATACAGTGTATGTCGAACAAGATTACAGTGTATGTCAAACACCATTACAGTGCATATATAACTCAATCATAGTGTAAAATCAAAGTTTAAAAGGAGAGAAAATTAAAGTTTCATACCAACAATGCATATGCACATCCCTAGAAGTAAGGAGAAACAGGTGGTATCTCTTCATCATCATCTTTTTTTCTTCCCCTTTTTCGTCACCATTTTGCGATTAAATGATTTATACTTGATGATGTCGTCTACAACCGACTTGTAAACAGCCGCTCCCCAAGCATATTCTCCGATCATATGGAGATTATCAACATATGAGAAACAAAAATAGGGGGTATAGAGGTTATCCTCGGGAATAAAATACAGTTACAAAGAAACAATAAAAGGACTCGAACAAAATTCCTCACTGTATGCTTATCCTCCCCTCGAGCCATTTCTAACAGTTTGTCAAAAACAAGGACCCTTGTTGTATTTTTTTTCTTCCCATTGCATAACCTCTTCAGAGTTGAGCTTTCCAATCTCGATTGGCAATTCACATTCAAACCAATCGATCTCAAACCCACAACCAATGATATTTGTTCTTTTATAATTGGAACTACATTTTGCTCAACCCCAACCCTGAGCCCAAACAGTTGGACACTAAATGAGTCCATAATCCCCTTCAACCGGGCTATGTTAATGTGGCAAGGAGGAGTGTCTAGAAATCTATGAAAGGGTGTGGTTCTGAGCTTAGCCATATATGCGGATGAAACAGCACTCTTCAGTGTTTGCATCTTGTCACTGAAATAGAAAAAAGAGCACCTTGTTTGGAAAATTGCCACTTTCCTTTTTGCCTTGGCCTTGGCCTAGTTTCTCTTCGCCGATGTCCTGCTCTGTAAGCTACAAATAAAAAAATAGTGCATAATCCAGTAAGATACAGTGTATGTTATTGAAGAATTGATGAATCATGCATGTCATTGAAGAATTGATGAATCAAGCTTTAGGATTTGAGTCTCACAACCCTAATTACGATTTGAGTCATCTTCGACTCCTTCGAAGACCCATCCTTTTTCGCACGCTTCCTAACCGATTCATAATCGGTCGATGCAGTTCTTTTTTTTGGGAATCATTGTTGATAAGAAATGGTTGATACAAGGGCGAGATTTGAAGTTAGAGAGTTAGAAGGGGATGGTTTCAAGGTCGAAGGTGGTTGAGGGAGAATGTGGAACGGTTCTGGGTTGTGGGTGGTTGAGGACAATGGCGCGGCGCAGAGAAGGGGAGGCAGTTCAGGGGTTGTGACTTGGCAGTTTGTGGAAAGGGAGAGGAGGAAATTAAGATTTTGTCAGGCTGAATGATTTCTGGAGGAAAATTGATTGGGTTAAGTTGTAGGTGTGGTTTGGTTAGGTTAAGGAATAGGTATCAAATTGAATGTGATTTTCATTTAGGGTATCCATATGTATGTAAGAAGACGTTGGGTACTATTATGTGAAGTGAAACTCACTTGGAGATTTTTGCATAATTTCTCCTTTTATAAACATATCAAGAAAAATTTGGCATACACATTAATTCTCATATCGGCTCAAATCCTTGCACATGATTAAAGACAAAGGAAGTATCAAAAGTTCATGGAAAGATTATAAGCATGTAACAAATCACTTAAGTCACATAATTTTATATGTGACATCAAATTCTTAAGGCATGTTTGGTATCATTATTATTTTCTATTTTCTTTGGTTTCGTTTCTCTTCTTGATGAAATCGAGTGTTTTGTTTCTTTTCATTTCTCAAAGGAATTAAACAAAAATAAAAAATAAAACAAAAAAAGTTTTCAGTTTCTGATTCAAAACTCATATGGGCGCAGAATTCAAGATTTCTTTACACCAAATCATTTATTTTATGAAATGTAATCGGATTTTTTGTTGGTTTTTTGTTTCGTGTACTGGTTTTTATTTTTTAATTTTAAACAACATACCAACATAGTCATTTCGTGTTTTTTTTGTATCATTTTTGATTTATGTTTTCGATTCTTTGTTTTATGTTTTCGTTTCACTGATTATGGAAACAAACCTGTTTGTTTCGATTCTTTTTTCTTAATGGATGAAACAGAAATAGAAAAAAAAAGTTTTATATTTCTGTTTTCTATTTCATCAGAATACTATATTCAAGATTATATTCAAACAAAATTCTTTTATTTTATAAAGTAATTTTGATTTTCGATACTATTTTTTTTTTTTTGCGTTATTGATTTTTGTTTTCACATTTTTGGATAATAATACCGAACAACCCTTTGAGCACTCGTAATAGTTTCCCTACATGATTCTTTATCCATATATATAGAAAATCTTAAAAAAAAAATAAAGGCACGTAGCAGATTCTCTAACCCTGTCCTTATCTCTACATGATTCCCTATGCCCCATATTTAAGAAACTAAAGCTCTATTTCTAATACAACTTATATCATTAAAATAATAATAAAAATATTTTTGTTAGAAAATAGAGCAAATATTTGTAAAATTGGATTATTTTAGATAAAATGAAATAAATAATCTTAATATTAAAACAAAAAATTATGTTTATATGATAAAAATGTTTTAAATTGAGGTTTATTAACTCTAATATATAAAAATAACTATATACTGTAAAACATTAGTAATACATAAATATCTTAATGTAATATGAAAAATCAATATAAGAAAATATAGAAACTGTATAGGAAATCAGTATAAAAATCTGTTGTATGATTAAATGAAAAACTAAATCCCTATATCAAAAATAATACATTATAATACTATCCCTCTCCGTCCAATTCAAATTGCAAAAATTTTTTTTGGATGTCTCATTCAAATTACAACATCTTTTATATTTAACAGCTTTTTCACATTAAAAATCAAAATATTCCTACTTTATATCACATCAGCTCACCCATTATCTTTTCTCTTTCTTCGTTTTCTCACTTCTTTATCTCACATATTTATAAGGATAAAATTATCATTTTTTATTAATTCAACACACACACATAAATTATCGTGTCGGATCAAATCATTATAATTTAAATGAGACGAAAGAAGTACTATTTTTGTCCTAAAATATAACAAACGGTTTGACACGACACGTGGATTTATGTATATGTTGAATTTTTTTTTTAATGACAATGGGCTGTAGGTAAGATTTAGAAAAGAGAATGAGAAAAAAAAAAAAAAAAAGGTGATGGATGTAGTATAACAGATGAAAATTTATTTTAATGTTTTTAATATGAAAAAATTATTAAATATGATATATTGATTATATTTTGAAATGATTCGAATGAAAAAAAAAATATATGAAACAACAAAACAAAAATATATTATAAAGACAGAAATAAATAAACCATTCGGAATGGTCTTAGTGATAATCATCATCGTGCCAACAAATATCTACGCGAATATGCTACTACCACTTCTTGGGTGAAACCTCGGCCACAAGTTCTCCTCCCACCATCGATCAAAAACCCAGCCAAGCCGGCAAAAATCAATCAAAATATTCGATCCCATTCATCCACGTGTCACCACCACCACCACCAGATCCCAACTGCTCCACTCTCCAAAATATCCCCATTCCTTCACCATTACACTTCACACGTGTCGCCTCTCTCACCCACCACGCGTCCCGAATCAACGGCATGGAATAAGTAGTCCAAATCTAGTGGTTCAGATCTCGCCACGTCAGCATTAGAGACCTAGAAATCCAATGGCGAAGTTCATTTTGATCTCTCTCTCATCAAGTTTGCCGCATCAGATATTTTCCCATCATTTTCGCCCTTCTAATAAAACGAAAATAAATTTCAAGAACAGGGAAATTAATCTGCTCTGATTGAGAATTCCTCTCTGGGTTTTGTAATTGAGGGCGAGAATTGAAATGGGTTTGTGTCAATTTTGATGCTTTTTTGTTGAATGAGTGGAATTAAGGGTGAAATCTGCTCTGATTGAGAATTCCTTTCTGGGTTAGAATTGTAATGGGTTAGTGAGAACTGAGAATTGAATGAGTGGAACTGGCGGCTGCCACGGCGGCGGCGGCGGAGAAGGGAGGATGGAGGAGGAGAGGGGGAGAGGAGGAGGAAGAGAGGAGGTGGTGAGATGGGAGAAGTATTTGCCAAGGATGGCGATTAGGGTTTTGTTGGTTGAAGCTGATTATGCTACTCGTCAGATTGTTGCTGCCCTTTTGAGAAAATGTAACTATGAAGGTGGGGATTGGGTTTGTTTTTGATTGATGTGTTGTTAGTGTTTTTGTTGTTGTGGTTTGATGTTGATCTGAATTCCTTGGGATGATGATGGGGTTTGATGGGTTGGGATGAACTGGTTGTATGAATCCTGATGCTATGTGGTGAGATGCATGTATTGAGGGTAGCGGGCTAATGAGTTAATAGATTATATGCATGTATTGAGGATAGCGTTTCCTCTTTGTCAATCATCTGGGTCTTGTTGTTGTTGTATGGTTCTGCAATCGATGTTTGTGATATGGTTGTTATGGTCGAAGAGAGCGGCAATCAGGGTTTGAGGTGATTGTAGATTTGTGTGCTAAAGTAGATTGTCTGAGTTGAGCTGATTTATTGTAGTCTCGATGAGAATTGATCAGTGTTTTAAAAGCTTGTCTGGAGGTTTTTTCGTTCTTGTTTTTGTTTCAAGGACAATTAATATATTTGATCTTAAAGACCATGAATTTGTGATCTATTAGATGACTCTCTAATATCTCTAGGATAGTCACTCATAACATAGCTGTAAGTTGATTAAATTTTTAGTTCTCTCTCGGACCATGATGATTGACCTCAAGAAGGGTTTGGTAGAATTAGTTTGATTTCAATGAGTTGGGAATATATCTCTATACCATATTTGTCTAGTCAGCTCACCCATGGATATCCTTGCAGTTACTGCTACTCCCGATGGGTTGAAAGCTTGGGAAATCCTAAAACAGAGACATGATGACATTGATATCGTATTAACCGAGCTGGATTTACCATTGATATCTGGATATGCGCTTCTGACGCTTATAATGGAGCATGAGAGCTGCAAAAATACTCCTGTCATAAGTGAGTATTATCACTTCTACTGATAATTTCTTGTGATCCCGTGAATGTGAGTTTTATGTGATAAATAGTTGTTTTTCGGTCATCCTCTACTCGGATGAGTGTAACAATGGTTGTTTTAAAAAATGTTTCAGTGATGTCTTCCCATGACTCAATCGGCATGGCATTCAAATGCTTGCTGAAGGGGGCAGCGGATTTTCTTATTAAGCCGGTCAGGAGAAATGAACTAAAGAACTTGTGGCAGCATATCTGGAAAAGGCTTCATGTAAGATACAGGACTTCACTCATCTCTTAACTTCTGTGTTTTTCCCCCCTGGACTCTGTTTTTGGTGAGCTGCTCTATGTGTACTAGAGATCAGAACTTATGACCATTTTCTCCATTTCAGATCAACAAACAAAATCTTTCTGATGATCTGGACAAAAACAAAGGCAAGGGTACAGCTAAAACTGATGAAGTGACTAACATTTCCTCTGATGATGCGTCTTCCAGCCTGAGAGATCATGAATCGAGCGAGAAAGCTAGTGATTCCCACGTGAGTATCATCTTGTAGATGCTGTATCTTGAAATTTATTTTCTTGTTAATTTGATGAATACCTCATGTTCAGGCAAAAAGAATCGTAATTCTCCTCTGTTTCAATTAGTATTGTGTTGTATTAATGTTTAATGAAGTAGTTTTTTTTTTCATTTACTATTTTACTTGATTTACAAAGAACTAAACAAAGGTATTTAGTAGCCACTTTGTCTTGCTGTCTACCCGTGCAGAGCTCTTGTACAACCCGTTATGCCGAAGCTGAGATTGGATCCATGGAAAAGCTGCAGGATGCTTCAATGCTGAAACATGGGACTGTGGCTGATGTGGATGAGGCTGGCGGCGAGCGGTGCCAAAAGAAAATGAAACTAGACAAAGATTCAATTCTGTTGGAAGATGAACTTGGAGGTAAATCTTTTTTCAGTTGGGCTGTATGATATTTTTGTCGGTTATTTGTAGGACAATTCAGTTCTTCAATAAATTAGAGTATTCTCAATTGTTAAGAGTATTCTCAATGTTTTTATGAAATCATGTATACAAATTTGTTACAAGAATCATCCATGTTAGATTGTTTATTTCTCAACGGGTTAGATTGGTCACTATAACAAAGAAACCCGTCGTTGACAACATTGATGATTATCTTTTGCAGCAAAGTCGATTCATCTTGCATCAAAGCGACACGCACCCTTCAGTGAGAATTGCATTTCAGATGGAATACTGATATTGGAGGAAACCCTGGGACAAAACGAAAGACAAGACACTGCAAATATGGCTATCCATCAACTTCCAGAATCATCTAAAGGAGCCATAGATTTGATTGGCAAAATAGGTTATCCGCAAAGTTACCCGATGCTGCAGTTCAGCTCCAATGAGAATGACCAGCGTGACTCTGCACCACAGCTTGATCTTTCATTATCACTCAGACATTTAGAAAACCATGCCATTGATGGAAGACCAAAGCTTACACATTCTAATTCTTCGGCTTTTTCATGGTGAGTTTGTTGTCTGATCAGATTTTCATAACCTTGTGCTATTGGTCGTGGAAACTGCTACGCTAATGGAGCACATATGCTACAGTGTTGGACTGGCTACCAAAATGAATACTCCTACTTTAGTGGGATCGATACACCAAGCTAACATGAAAATGTTGACACTGCAGGTACGGTGACAACAGGAACTCTCAGGCCCTTCTTCCTTTGTCGTCTGGTGCTGGCTCTGAACTGAAAGGAGAACAATCACTAGACAGACATGCAGTCACTGCCGAGGATGCTGTTGATACCCCCTTGTTTCTTAGGTCACTTGTCCGCAATCACGCATACAATGGCCATACTGCATCTTCACATGTAAAAATTTCGAGCTCTCATCCTGGAGCAACACATGGGCCTGAGAACGGCAATCCGTTCCCTGCCATACCACCGATTCTTCAGTCAGGAATCACCCCAAGTCGTCCTTTGCAGTCTGAGCCTGAGACTTGTTGCTCGAGTCCAGATTGCTGCTCGCTTGATGAAGTTGAAGGACTATCTGGTGCTGTTGACGGATGCGAGCATGGGAAGGTCGAGTACATTGAGCCCGAGACTGATGCCGATGTTCTTTCTGCTGCTAGCGTTATGGCTAGCAGCACACCATGTAATGACCTCACAAGTCCTGCCAAAAGCAACGCTGAAACAAGCAGAAGCACACTGGAGGCAACTGATGGCCAGCACTCACCAGCTAATGGTTTGATGCATGGGCAAGTTAGAGTAACCGGGGCTCATCACTCTGCTGAAAGACAAGCGGCTCTCGCCAAGTTCCGGTTGAAGAGGAAGGACCGCTGCTACGACAAAAAGGTGCAATTTCTTGCTCCCTCTGTCCCACAATAATTACAACAACAAGTAATTACACTTTTCAGGTTCTTGTACGACTATGTGGATGCTTATATTTAGTTCGTGAAATTGTGTTTGCAGGTTCGATATCAAAGCCGGAAAAGACTGGCAGACCAACGCCCTCGAGTGAAAGGGCAATTCGTCCGCCAAGTGCAGCAGGATTAAACTATCCGCTCAAGCTCTGCACAGCCATGAGAATAAAAGCAGGAATGCTCTATTTGCAGCATAACAATTTCTTGGTTCTTTTGTTTTGTGTTTTTGTTTGCTGACATAGGAAGACTGGTTCTGTATATACATGCGAGCCTAGGATCATATGAGGGTGTTCATCTGATGCTGAATGCTTGAATCTTGAATCTTAGGACCGGGTTTGGTTTCCTTCGGTAATCTCTGTGTTTGTACTAGGTAATGAACTTCGCTGCGACCCTTTTTATCAGCTTAACGGAGTGCTGGTTTTCGAGCAACGACATTGCTCTCGAGGCATTGTTGAGCAAGACGAGTAATTGAACAGTATGCATCTCCATGTTCCTAATGCACTCCTTGAAATACGATTCTGGATAAGAGCCCCGCCGCCATTGCGCCACTAACAGCAACCCAAGTGTACAACCCAAAATGAAGCCACGTTTGATGTCATGCACACCTACCGGACCATACAATACACAGAAGTGAGACAACACAGAGAGGAAAAGGATAACCACAGAATTCAAATAAATGCATATATGCCTGAGTTTCATCAACCACTGTATCAACTCAACATATCCAACCTCAAAGATTTTCGTGCATGAAAAACGTATCATTAAAAGAGAAATACAATTGTATCTTATAATTTGAGAGATTAGATTTTCGTTTGTGTATATACCCTTTTTATACTTCCTTCATAAAAAAAAAAAAAAAACACAACATTTTGAACGTACATATTTATCAAAATAAATTTTGACCCAATATTTTAAGCAAATCATGGAACATTAGTGGTAATATTACTTCGTTTCAAAAAACATCCAACATTTCAAGTTTTATATTATCCAACATATATTTTAAGAAGGTTCGTTATGATGAAATAAAATTATATCACCAACACTTACACAACTTAAAATATAACTAGTGTTTCACAATAATTTTGAGAAAAATGATTGTTTGATCATCCCACAATGCAAATTAAATTTTGCATCGACATATGTAAAAGTCTATGTCTTGTGGAACAGAGGGATATAAATTAGGAACTTTCATATGATGAAGGTTGCGAGACAATCGAACATTTCTAGATCTAGAAAAAAAAATCTTTGAAATATATAATAAATAATACTCTTTTTGAATCGTCCCAAACTATATACAATATATTTTATTTAGTAATCCCACAATACAAGTATAAAAACAATCACTATCTGCTATAGTACACTCCACTAACACTTTAAAAATATTTTTTTTATCAAATTATACATAAATTCAACACAAATATAAAACCACAAATTGAATTAACATGTTACCCATAATAAACGGATGAAATATTATCACAAGTCAAAACTGTTGTATCCATCTTTTTTATAGCACAGAGGGGAGAAAGTATAATTTATCTGAATCACGTGCGCTTGAGACTCATCTCTAAAACTTATTAAGGAGATGGGTCTACATCAATATATATTCTTAAGTCATAATATTATCTCATGATATATGATGATATATTATTTTATAAAATGCCTTGGTATATCATGTTACATAAATATTTACATATCAATTAATTAAATAATCATTAAGGATTTCAATATTAATTTCATTGTCGATATATATAATATACATTAATAATTATAAAAAAAATTTCATATTTTCTCTTTTATAATTGAAAGATATTAGTAACCCTTTATATATGTAATGATCAAACATTATATGTATAAATATTTTTATCGTTAGAGTAAATTATTGCGAGTAAATGATACGATTGAAAATATTCTCTTACAAAAAAACCAAGAGTTTTTGTCAAAAAAAAAATCAAAAATTTTTATATCACATACCATTAAAACTTGATCTGATTCATGATGCGATACCATAATTAAATTTGAGAACTGTAATCATTTCACTAAAAAAACAGAATAAATATCATGATAATTTCATACAGATTATATTATAGAATAGATATACATTCATCATGTTTACCCAAAAAATATTTTATGAAAATATTTGACAAAATTATTAAACATAAATGAAATATATCTAACTCATTTTGAAATTATTTTAAATAATATTCCTTTTACACCCGTGTTGTCCCCTTCGGATGATTGACATTTGATGAAAACATGATAACTTTTCACATTACAGTATTTAAAACTTTATTAAAAAATGAAAAAAAATCATTCATTTTTTTTTCATATTTTTGTGTCTATTCATTTCATGTTATCAAGTTAGTTAATGGATTTGATCATCAATTGGATACAAATTAAAGCTGCAAAATTCGTTCTATGATTAAAGATATTTTGGTTCTTACGTGAAAATTTTTCATAACAATATTAAACGAAAAAATATCATGGATTATATATACTTCAAGAATCTATTAAATATTCTAGATAAAATCAAAATAATTAAAAAAAATATATAATGATATATATGTAACCAACAAAATCTTAATAATATCAAAATAAATAATCATATAAATAATCAATTTATAAATAATTAATTATTTATATAAGATTAAGATATTCTCTCGGGTGACACTGGTTCTTCGAGAAATTACGGAAGAAAGCCTTGCTGGCCACTTCAATACTTCCTGTTCTTTCTTAAAACATTTTGTCGAAAACCTTGCATGCATGTATGGCTTCTCCGCCCCGCCACCACCTCCCACCAACCCCC
>JAOVYX010003466.1:0-10975 GCA_035668315.1 Drosera spatulata
ATACTTTAACTATGTACTTCAAGCATTTTGTATTTTATTGACTTGGATTTGCTCACAGTATGAATGTTTGTAATGTTGGGATGTTGGACAATAAAAATGTGTTAGATTTAATATCGGTTGATCTGTTTCGGTTGAATCTATGTAAAAGTAGGGTACAAAGCTATCTACAGTGACGCGATTTCAGTTTCAGAATTGACGACTAAAAATTTTTTAGTCGCTAATTTGGAGACCAAATTGGTCTATTTAGTCGTTAATGACGAAAATATAATTAATTAAGGCAAGCCAAAATGGCGACTAAGGGAGCTGTTAGTCGTCAAATTTGGCGACTAAAAAAAATGTTAGTCGTCATTTTCAGTTAGCGAGGAAGGTTTTAGCGACGAGTATTTTTAGTCGCAATTTAGTCGCCTTTTGGTTTTTGCGACTAAATTTCCGCATTTAGCGACTAAAAAGTTTAGTCGCCTGAAACAAGGATTTTTGTAGTGAGAGAAACATTTCATCCTAGAGGATGGGGATTAATTGAGCCAAAT
Organism: Drosera spatulata; assembly: GCA_035668315.1. Taxonomy (NCBI): domain Eukaryota; kingdom Viridiplantae; phylum Streptophyta; class Magnoliopsida; order Caryophyllales; family Droseraceae; genus Drosera; species Drosera spatulata. The sequence continues at coordinate 528 of JAOVYX010003466.1, forward strand.
TAGCCAAGTTGGTATTATGATTATGGGAGGTGTTATTGTTAATATTAGTATGGTTAACTTTTAAACATATTCTCCCACCCAAAGCACATGATTTCACATGATCATATGAATTGCCCTCTCTCATGCACCCCATGCATAGCCACACCCTTTCCTTTTCCATCACCTTCAATCCCATATGGTACATGATCATACAACACCCTGGATTATTCCCTTTCATTTTCCGCTCTTTTTATTAGTAATTTTATCATAGCATAATTTTTGAAGTGGAATAGTGGATCATATCCATTCCCACAGCTCAATCAGCGTGGGCTTGCATGCTCTTGTAGTTTTGTTAGAATTATTATTGTCTTATTTGCTTCCAAGGAGGGAACTTCATACGGATATTAATGGATTAATTTTTCTGAGGGTATATATATTGCTTGAATTAAAAAACAGAAAACAGGATACAGGAAACAATCTCTGTGTGCTATAACAAGAGAATGATTGCATGTGTCGTCCTCCCCAAATCCCGTGTGACATATATTGATGATAACGCTAAACTCAATTAAACAGTACGTGTTGATCTAGTCAAACTACTAAAGGCCAACATGTGATTAATCGTATAGTTTGACATAAGATGATGGGTTATAAACAATATCAATCAAGTCAAAGATCCTTGACTAAATGTTTTCGATTAAAGCTGTATTAGCAAATGTTACGTTGATAGTTGGAAGATATAGACATTAATTCCTTCAGATTGCACAATAATTATCAAAGATTCGTATTTGATAAGCTCGGCCAAAAAGTTGTTTGTTGATCGTAACGTGTTTGAGTGACTACAAGTCTTCTTTTCTCGGAAAATACTTAATTAACTAAGTTGTTGTCGTGTAAATACATGTCTGGTATTGCAATACTTGGTACAATCCCTAGAATTGATCTCTTTCAAAATTGTATGTTGCTCGTATTATGGATGTACACAACATCTATAATACTCCCTCTGTCCCAAATTAATTGAAACGTTTTTTTTTTTCGTGAGTCCCAAAATAAATGAACGTTTTCATTTTTGATAATCTTTTAATATAAAAAGAAATACCAAATCAATCTCATCTGTTACAGTACATCTACTAACTCATCTCACAATTGCTACAATAAATCTCATTATCATAAAAAAAAATATTCATTTTTCATCAAAATCCACACAAATTCAACACTCGTATAAATTTCTATACCGAGTCAAAACGTTTCGATTAATTCGGGATGGAGGGAATATTGTGAATATATGAGAAAAGGGTAGATGGTTCTGTAAAATTCACTAAGTTGTTTTTTTTTTTTTTTTTTTTTTTTACAAAATCGAAGCGATATGGCCAGTATACATATGAAATTATAGCTAAATGAATCCCTAGCTTTGACCTATGTGTCACCATGAGTCCAAGAACGTGCATGCACATGCAAAGCTAATATATACACAAAAGACATAAGTCATGCTAATTGACAAGGAGGTGGAGGTTGACATGCATAGATATGGGTACTTGATTAATTAAGTTGTTTTATAGTATGATCAACCGATTCTAATTTCATCATGACTTGTCTTATCCAAGATCACTAAAAAAAACTGGCAAAGTTCACAACAGAAAAACTCGTAACAAAACGCATATTTTTCGTCATAAAGACAATTAACGACGGATTTACGACGGATTTTTTTGTCGTTAATATCATGTGGCGGAAATGATGCGTTGGAGAAAACCAGACCTGTCTATATAGTAGTTGGGATTATTGAAGATTGTGTCTTGCTTTTCATATCTTTTAATCAATTTGATTGCTCTTGGATGTCTCGAAATGCAAATTGAGCCGTAAATGTTATGGTTAGATATGTATCTGAGTGTTACCAACACAACATGTGGGATATAACCTTACCGAGTCTGTCCTACATGAATGTATCTTGATTTGAGCAATGAAATTTGATGTCTCATTGGACCTTAAAAAAAAAAAACACTGCAAAAAGCATTACTGGTGCCCCAAAAAATTGTTTAATCTTTTTTTCTTTTTTTTTACGACGAAAATTGTTTAATCATATGAAAGTAAACATACCAAAAAACGAAACCAGCCTGGTTGATCTCATCAAGTTTTCTTTGATTTATATTAGTAGTATTTTTTTTTTTTTGTAAATTATCAATAAGTCTTATTTTTTAGGATGAATTCATAAAAACTATAAAAAATAAAAAAAATTCTCATTCGATACAACACGAAAAAATAATTTACATAAGATAAACTCTCAAATTTTCAAGTCGCCGTCACCGCACTCCTCTCTCTCTCCGCCTCCCCTGACCTCTCCCGTCTCTACACAGGTCTATATGAAGTTTTCCAGCCACCATCACCGCATTCCTTTCTCTCTCTCTCTCTGCCTCTACACCTCCCCTGATCTCTCCCTCCTCCACAAACATTTATCTTAAGTTTTGAAGTTTTCAAATTTTCGTGGACGCGAATCATCTTCTTATAAGATATTAAGATACTTGTGTAAAATCATCATCACAATCCTTGACGTCAGCAACAAGGATGAGAAAATATAACGACTCGAAAACGCCAACAATGTGTTCGTTGGAATGCCACAACGAAATAGTGGGCCAATTCAAACAGAAATAAAGACGTCAGGTCATGGAACAACATGTCAGAAATCAAGGATAAAAGAAAAATACGTTTCAATTTTTTTACATGATCAAAAAACTCAGACGTACTGTTTACAAAACACAAACGCACTGTTTCATTCAAACAGTGCGCCTGTATTAACATACAGTGCGTTTGTTGTTCTTTTCTCTTTTTTTTATATATAAAAAAAACAGCGGTGCATTATTTCATAGAACTCACGTTCTGTTTCAAATAGTGTGTCAGAACAAAGCAAAACAGTGCGTCAGTTCAAATCCAAAAATCAAAACAAAAAACCACAAAAAATCAACAAAAAAAATTATAACATGATATCCATAAAATTGAAAACATTATTACATAGTATCCAACATAAATTATTTTTTTTATATAAAAATAAACACTGACGTATTGTTTCATTGAACTGTCGAACTGAAGGAATGAAACAGTGCATCTGTTTTTTTTTTTTTTTAAACAAGCAAATCCCAAAAATCAATCAAACACAGCCCTAAAACTAAATTACTCTAACCCAAACAAATAGATTAGAGTCTTCAATCACTGCAAACCATAAAGGAACAATGATTTGGTAGTTAGGGTTTTTCAAACTATCGAAACCTAACATCTAATGGAAAAATCAAAATCGTCACTCGAATTCAATTTCACTCATCAATCGTGAACGACACACTGTTTCAACAAGAAAATCCAATGAAAAAAAATATGAAATTGATCAATCAGGGGTTTTTCATTCGAACTTTGTAAAAACAAAATTACAATCGTTCGATAAGAAGATAACTACATGCATAAATTCAAGAGAATTGATTCAAATATTCATTGACAAACTAAAAAAAATGCTTCGTTTTGTTTACATGATCAAAATATTCAGACGCACTGTTTTTCTTTTTTCTTTTTTTTTGTGACGAGGGTGTCCGGGTCAGCTCGCGCACCTCGATTAATCCCCCGGACACTGACAAGGGGGAGCTTTGAGCGAAGTTAACGGGCGTGGCCAACATGGATTTTGAGGTTAATAGGATTCGAACCCAAGACATGAAGCATGAGTCGAACATCACTAGACCAACCCAGGTTGGTTAACAGTGCGCATGTTGTTCTCTTTAAAAAAACACAAGATTAAACGAATGCATAAATACAAATTTATAACATGATGTCAATAGAATTGAAAAAATCATTATTTAGTAAACAACATGTTTTTTTCTTAAAAAAAAAAAAAACAAGATCCAAAGAGTGCAAAATTATTCAAGCGTCCTGTTTCGTTGTATTGACGCACTGTTTAATTTGAGATTGTGAAGCATTGACAATATTCAAACTTCCTGTTTAACATAGTACCCAAAATGATTTTTTTAAGTTTTAAAAAAGAAACCAAGAACTAAGCATTGACGCACTATTTCAAAATGAAATAGTGCGTGAGTTCAAATCCAACGAATTCAGAACCCAGAAAAAAAAACAGTAAAAACAAAAATTCAATGAAACTAATTCATAAAACTAAATTATTCTAACCCAAACAAATAAATTAGAGTCTTCAATCACTGAAAACAATCAAAAAATAATGATTTTGTAGTTAGGGTTTTCAAAACGATCAAAATCGAATTTTAGATAAAATTAACAGATTTGAGATGTTTTGTGAATGAAAATCGATTGATTTGTGTCTGTAAGATCAAATGGGAGTGATTATAAACAAATTTGATGAGTTTTGATTGAGATTTGGTCAGCGCGGGGCTGTTTGTTTTTGTGAAAATACAAATTGTATCAAATAGGAATTATTTTTTCCGGTTGTATATTTTGGGTAATATTTTGAAAAAAAATGCATCCTAGAAACATTTTCTATATTTTTTAAACTTATTATCAAAAACTCACCCCCAACTTATAAATTACCATTTGATCTTATTTGGTTTTGATTTTAGGAATGATTTGTTGTCTTTCTTTATGAAATTGAAGTGCTTTATTTTTTATAGATAACTAATTGATAAACAAGATAATATGATATAATCAATTTATAAATATTTTAGGTTTTGATGACTAATAGATAATTTTTTCTATTTTTCTTAATGATTGAATTATATACTTTTAACATAACAGTCTAATTTATATTTGTATTGTATTAGCAAATGATATCTTTAAGACTTTATCATTCGTGACAAGTTTCTAAAAATGATCATTTGACCGATTCATAACTTTATTTACTTCGCCACATGCTTGACAGACTGACAGTAGATAGATTTTGTAATTTATTTGGGATTGATGTTCATCTTCATTTAGTATAATCCCCTGCCAATTGGCCTTAAGCAAATCTGAAAATATTTAGACGTTGAGTTGGACTCCAGGATAGACATTAAATGGGCCTGGTGTGGTCCGATTATATAAGGTCTAAAATAAAAACCCAACTATTATAAAAGGAAGTGGAAACATGGGCCTGTAGGATTGATTCGATCGATAGAGCGTTTTCCAAATGCAACAATCTCGCATTGCAACATTGGAAACTCAAGTTTATAAATTTTTTTGACAACGCTTTAATACATTGATCTAATAAATATGAGTATGATGTCGTATGTTATAAAAAATGAATTACTTCTCAAATTTGGTTAAATTTTTTAATATAAAAGTGATTTGTTTTGAAAAAGATGAATATGATATTAAATATTATGAAAAATGAGTTTAGGGATTGTGTGTTAATGATACACCATATATCAATGGATTAATTAGTGATTGAGATTTAAATAAAACAAATGAGAGGCTGGGATTTACTTATCACTTTTCAATCTCAGCCATTCTTTTTGTTATTTTAATCTCAACCGTCATTTAAGCTGTAATACCCCAAAGAAATGCTTAAATGGTTTGATAGTATTACCTATACCAATAAATTGCACCTTCTTTTTCGGTAGCCCATCACTTTAAAACTCCGCAGTTAAACGTGTTTAACATAGAGTAATGCTGGGATGGGTGACCTCCTGAAAAGTTTCTCAGGATGTGCGTGAGTGAGGTCAAAATGCACTGAAAAGATTAGTGTATATATTGTCTACATCAATTTTCTAATTAATAATGTTGGTTGATTAGGTAACTTACAAGAAAATTTAAACATACATGACACTATTGAAAACAATAACTGTTATTTAAAACAAAAAAAAAGACTAATACAACATTAATCAATTAACTACCACGACCTTTTTTTTAACCGTTGGATCAAAGAATAAAAAAAATAAAGTAATTGCAAAACTAGTTGATCCAACTATGAAAAAGAAAATCGCAATATCCAATTGACTAACGTTGCATTAACGTGTTTTTTCTGTATTTAGAAATGATTAACATAATTGATAATCAGAACCTGTAAAAATGTTGCACTAGGAATATTGAATCATATCCATCTTTTTTCGGGAATAGAGTATTGTATTTTCCTCATGATTTTCCGATTCCAATTTCCACAGGGATCCCATCAAGACTGTGAGCAACGTAGGGAAGTTCTAACCCGCATTGAATTACTACAATATTAATTAACTAATGGCTAATCAACTTAAAGTACACAGCAATCGTAAGTATATAATATATAGACGGACGATGATCCACAGTTAACGTTGGTTGTAAGAGACTAACTAGTAAATATTTATAGATCATCCATCTAAAAATTGGACGGTTTGATTAAAACCAAAATCTCACCCTTCCGCTATAAAGATTAGCGGATGTCTCACCCTTCCGTTGAAAAAAACAGCGGAAGCAATTATTACATCCATTAATCTTTATAGCGAAAAGGTGAAATTTTTTCATGTCCATCCATTATAAATATTAACGAATATAATAATTGATTTCGCTGTTTTTTCAACGAAAAGATGAGATTTTGGTTTTAATCCAGTGCTTCCACCGAAAGGAAGTGCAGGAGTAGTCTTGGATGTGTGGAGAATATGAACTTAGATAAAAGTTCAAAAAATATCATAGCGATAAAAAATGGAGACCAAACCAAGTAATAAAGTGGTGAAATAAAAGGAAAGCAAAGCTCACACGAAAGATGCATCAGCTTGCAATCATATCACTTGAAGCCTGAATTTTATATATCACACGTGAGTCACTTTTGCACACGACAAACATCGGTTCCATTTGTTTCCACTTTTTTTACTAAGTTTGGTACAATAATTTTGAAGTCACCGAATTTGTCATTATTGCTTTCTTCTTTGAGCTTCCTCTTTTTAAAATTTTTTACAAACTAGTCACTTGACCTTGACAATAATCACCCTTGGAAACAACAAATGCGACTATATTAGAGTTCCAACGTTCATTTCGATAATCAGAATTCAAATGTTTGAAATCAGGTATATATGTTATTCATCCACAAGGACCACAATTGATATCATCCGTTGCTAATACGATGATTGTCATTTGGTTCTAAGACAAGGGCATCGTGTAAGAATACTAAACCCAAATGCACGATTATGGATTTTTTTGTTAATATTGGCTCTAAAAGGCATTGAGCAGAAGACTGTAGACACCTGAAAGCGATAAAAGTATATGGATTCGTCTGATACTTAGCGGCACGAATACGTCTTTTGCCACTATCCAAAAGTGAATCCTTAAAGTAACTGATGTTATACCAACACTTGAAAGAAGCCTTTTTAAGTTGTGGACTTTCTTGTCACACGGACAAAATATCTACCCTTCTAGAAAAGGTTACAATACATATACATTGTTCCTTTCCCTCTTCATGCTTCTAAAATGGTTTGGTTGAACAAATTCAAAAATCAAACTGTATCACATATTCAAAGCCTTGCGAGAAATTTAACATGGCTAATATTTATGCGTTATGTTGATGAGCTCTTGGAAAATCATCATAATTTTGTATGTTATTCCTAAGTACTAATGTACGGAGTATAACCAACGAGTGGAAGAGGTGGCTTTGGATCGTCCTTTTCAAGCACGAGGAGGCTATTTTGTGTTTTCCCACATTTAAGAAAATGGAAAACTACACCGGATATGTATATATATTTCTCCTTTTTCTTATATATAATTACTGCGTCTTAAAATAAATGTAATGTTTTGATTTGAGATTTATTGGGTTAAATGTTGACTTATGTTATGGGACAATTATTAGATACTTCAACCCTGAGTTAGTGACGTAATTTTCTTACATCGTTAGAACAACGAATCTTTTCAAAATATTTATTAAATAATAAATATAAAAAATTATATTTATTATGAAACAGAATAATATGTATGATTGGGAATACTACATTTTGATGATCCCTACCTAATTTTTGAATGATGACTATATCATACGGGTTACAATAGACCCTCTTCCATTTCTACCTCGACCTGCGTCGAAAGTCCTGTTCCATATGAGATGGTTTCTCGGGACACATGGTCATGAGCAAACCCCAATAATCTAATATCCGTATATATGTCTATAAGAAACATAATACGGGTACTCACTTTGTCCCAAACTCAATTCTTTTTGGGACAATCAAAATATAATAAATATATCGATTTGATAAAGTTTTCATTAAATATAATTATCATTTATTATATTATACTCAACTAACTAATTCGTCTAACTAATAGTGTAAACTCCTCATAGAAAACCTTCTTTATACCGACATAAAATTCACAAAAGTTTGAACACAAGCATTGATATAAATATCGAGTACTCAAACTGTTTACTATGATTCGAGACAGAGGGACCGATACCAACGACGCTAATCACAATAGTATCTGCGCGGCAACAACAAAAATGACATGCGACCACAAAATTGACCGGAAATAGTTATTTCACACGGCTTCTCAAATATGAGGGCTCATATCCATCTTTCGATCTATGATATGAACGCCGAGTGAAAGAAGCAAAATAGAGAAAGGAACAAGGATGCCTCTCCAAAGTCCAAACCCCCCAAACATCACCTTTTTCTTCGTCTAGGGAAGAATAAACCGGTCAAGCCGGTGCAAAAAGTGTCGAGCTAAAATTAGTGAACGCCTTTGCAAATCACCCACCCAAGTTTCTTATAGTCACTTGCATTAAAATCTCTAAAATTCTTATCTCTGTTTTTAATTTTTTATTACACATAGGATTATAATAAATTGATATATAAAATTAAAAAATATTATAATAATACGATAATTTTGTCGAATTTTTCCATTGTATGCTATAAGTACAATATAACACATATTTCAATATACCTTTTCAACATATTTTCAATTATTTATCACATCATCACTCTATTTTTTAAATTTGACAAAATCTCTATTTTACATAATCCAATATAAATTCTCTTAAAACAATTAATACTAAACACACCTTTTTAATACTAAAAAAAACTCCCTCTTTTTGTTGGATTCATGATATCTCTCATCGAAATGTAAGTGTTATAAGTACGCTATTTACTTCCTTCGTTCCACATATTCCCTCCATTTCATAATATAAATAACACTTATCTATTTGGATCGTCCTAAAATATATATGATATATCATATTTAATAATTTGTTCATATAGAAAAATATCAAAACAATCACCATTTGATACAATACACCCACCATCTTCTCTCATAACTGCTACAGTAAATCCCAATATCATCAGAAAAATATTCTTTCTTCATCAAATCCCACAAAAATTCAACATATACATAAATCTGCTTGTTGGATCAAACCGTTATATATATTTTGAAACGGAGGGAGTATTTTGCAACATGTACGTATTTTGCACTGTTATATTTGCATGAATATAGATATCGTTTTTATATCAAATCAAGTCTGATTGTTCACAATATATATTAGGTTGAAGTACATAAGTTACACAATCATAAACATTTCACGATAAATTTAAAAAAAATAACGTTTGATTGTCATTGCACATATGTCAAACTTCACATCGATACACATATAAAGTCAAAACGTTACAAAAATAATGAGACGGGAATATATCATAATAGAAACCAGACAAATATGAAGAAGAGAATATAGATTCAGACAATATCATTCGTTATATCTATATATATATTGTCTTCTGATTACGATAAAATAACAAAAAGACGGTTTCGATGCATTGTTTCGACCATTGCCGTGCAATAAATGCTAGAGGAGGAGTATTTGTCTAAAGTCTGTTCCTCTCTAGTGTTCCTATCAGTACTGACACGTGCCTGTTCCCATATCTTTCGCAACAAGCTGGCCAGCCAAGCTATTGCTGCATTCCCCTCTCACCCCTCTCCTTGTCTTCCCCCGTTTCCCCCTTTCTCCTCCATTTCTCATCACTCTCTCTAGACCCTCGATCTATCTCTCTAGGATGATGGATAACAACAAGCTCAACAAGGGCAATGGTGTGAAAGATGAGACCAGCTCGACTCATCCTGATCAAACTCAAACTCATCTTCATCCTCTCATGGTTGACCCAATCACCTCATCTTCATCTTCCTCGTCAACTCCACTTGGTTTCCTTGATCATCACTGCTTGTTGGGAAACGTTAATCAAGATCATCATACAAGCTTGAGTCCGAGTCCTCTTTTTTATCATAATAGCAATATTACTGGTCTTCTTCAAGTCCCATCTTGGTTTGATCATATCCATCATCTTCCACTTTCACCCTTCGAGGATTTTTCCGAGGTATTGAATGGTAATAGCAATGGTAATAACTATGAAGGTAATTTGTGCACCACGCCGAATTACTCGTCTTCGATCTCATCCGCCTCGAATGAGGCTGCTGATGATCATGAGAGGGAGAAGAAGAAGAAGCAGATGATGATGAAAGAACAGGGTGATGATGGGAAAGAGAGTGGAGCGGATCATCATGGAGATGAGGAACGGCTGCAGCAAGATGATCAGAACAAGGCCCAGAAACAGTAAGTTGATTGG
>JAOVYX010003467.1:0-10974 GCA_035668315.1 Drosera spatulata
TCGCCATCCAAACCAGAAATCTAAACGTTACCTTCTTATTGTAATTTCCTCACACGCACGCTCAACTTGTTCTTTACATCTCAACTTGTAATTTCCTTCATATTAGTACATCTGTTTGTTCGCACTACGATGTTAAACATGTTTATTCATACTTCGTGCAAAACCATTAGTACTAATTATGAGTGTTTGGAGTTGGTTTAGGGTCAAAAGGTTCTAAGATGGCATCCCGACCTCTAAGTCAGATATCTCGATCTCTGGAACGGATGTCTCGGTGTCTGAAATGAATGTTCCTGTCTTTGAAGTGAGCTTCTCGGCCTTTAGAACGAGTATCCTAAATTCTATCCTTCTTGACGTTTCGTCGTATTTAAATCTATAACATATTGTATACAACTCTAAAAATTATTTCGTAAATATTTTCAGAAACTAGACTTCATGATCTTTCCAGTGACATAAATTTTTCATCATAACACCTTACCAATGATCGCAGTTAATTAGTTAAAGTTTATATTTTCTGCTAATTCAGATAGTTTAACTTTACTTCATTAATTAGCTCATAACTCTCTACATACAATTTTAAATAATTATTGATAAACTGTTCTGGAAACTAGACTTCCATGCCTTTTCATTGATATAAGGCTTGTCTTTTAAAACTTTCTATATAATTTTATATAAAGCAATAAATTCATCTCTATAACCAGTTTTTACAGAGTAATATATCCGTACGTTTTGCTTTATAACTTAAGATTCTTATCTCTACATCATGATTTATTAATTTTTATAAAAACTAAACATATGAGCATTCAACATATATTAATATCATAATATATTATAGAGTGTATAATTTTTAATAAAATCTCTAATAAAAAAGATTACTTTATTTCAATGGTGGTAAGAATACTCGAAGCTTCAAGATTTTTTTTTTTCAGATTTTCTGATCTGACTTCAAATGCGCATAACTTCCTCGTTTCTTAACCAAATTAGGTGATTTTCTTAAGACTCATTTGCTGAATCAGCCTCGAAATAGGGTCAAAACGCGTTCTAATGTCGAATGTCAAAGCTGTCCACAAACTGGTATGGTTGGTTTGCTAATTTTTCATGTTTTATCCAATCAATTCAATCCCAAATAATCTAAAACTTCATAAACATAACATTAATTTAGTTCTTGTCATGTTTGTTCAGTTTTAGGCTTGTTTGATACATAAAATCATAGGTTTTCGGGTCTCACGAGCATAACACGTCTTTTAGCTCATAAACGCATTTTAACCATTCGTGGCTTATTTTCCTTACCGTTTCTTTTGTTATCAGCTACAAATGGACTGTATGAGACTAATTTATAAGATTTGCAGCACTTACCCTCTTATTTAAATGATTTTGAGCCGGATTTGACTTGGTATGACTAGCTCGGTTTCACTCCTTAGAACGGGACGTACTTGAGACGCTTCCTTCCTTCTTCCTTTCGTGTTTTTCTTGCTATCCAAACTGATTTTGCCCTTCTTGCCAAGCTGCTTTACAGCCCCGGATGTTGGTTTGCAAAGGGTTATTGCAAGGGAAGAGAGGAAAGTTTAAGAGGAAGGTGATTTGCATGAAAATGTTATGGCAAGAGTTATGGCAAGTTGTTATTAGCTAGTGAAGTTTTTTGGTAGAGTAGGTGTGGTGGCTAGATCAGATTAAGAGGAGTGGAGATGGTAGAAGAAGTGATGGGGAGAAAAGGAGGAAAAGTAATTTAGTGGGTTGTTTTAAAAAAAAAAGTCCATGTTTCGTTTAATCGCAGGACTAATTAATCCCATATTTTTCACAGTCTTTGCTCAAACTTTACCACCACGCTCGAAAAATCATGTTATTAATTAACATATAATTTTTTATATTTTCCGTAATAAAAAGTTATCCCAACTTCGTCACATGTTTTAACGTCACGAACGTAACGTTACGTCTCAAAACTTTGAAACGAGATTCGTTTCTTACTTTTAATTTATTACAAAGAGAAAAAGCATATTTTCGTTGCATTTATTAATTTTCAAACTATTATTTTATCAAAACTTTTATATTTATTTAATCGTAGTTTTCTGGGGCTTTATAGTAATACTCTAAGGAAATGCATAAATGGTTTGATAGTACTATCTACGCCAACAAGGATGCACCTTCCTTTTTGGTAATCCATCATTTTTGAATTCCGCAGTTAAACAACGTGGAGTAATACTGAAATGGTTGACTTCGTGGGAAGTTTCACAGGAGGTGCGCGAGTAAGGTGAAAGTGCACTGAAAGGATTAGTGTTGGTCTATAGGCCCAGTTGTTAGCCAGAAAAACGGTACAACAGTATAAGGAAAGAGAAACGTAATAATTATGTGACGGAGGTAGTATTGACATAGATTATTGTAATACCCGAGAATTTTGGGAGTTTTGAGATAAATATATAGCGTTACGATTTTAAAATAAATCGTGCTAAAAAATTATATTTAAATGTAAGAAAATATTTGATTAATTAAATCAAATATGACGATGGATTATTTTGGGATGATTACTTGAACGCGCCAATAAATGTTACGAACGAATAACGTTACAATGTTATAATGCGCGTAAGGACTATCGATTTTAATTCCATAAATAATATATTATGACTCGAGACGTCATATTTTCATACACGGGATAAATCTATCGACGTAAATAGACTTTTCATAGTTTAGTATTATAAAATTTGGGTAAATAATGGATTGAACGAAACGTATCGTGAGACGAAATGTGGGATTAAACCCACACTCACCCATCTCTCCTTTTCTTCTAGTCTTCCTTCCCACTTCCTCTTCACCCGCGCACACACACACACCACCACTTCCACTCCCACTCTTCTCTGCCTGCCACCAACACCATCATCTCCAACAACCGCAGTAGCCACCAACCAGCCAGCCAACGCCAAGGCACCATCATCATCGCTGATCATCATCATCAACAATAAAGATCAAGCAACATCATCATAATCATCATTGCCATCATCTCACGATCATCATCAACGCCACACGGCGAAGGACAGCAGCAGGCCGATGGAAGGGACAGAGCCAGCAATCCGATCAGAGGGCGACAAAGGATCCGTTCGTGTGATCGTGAGCTTAAGAAAACCAAACACGTTCGAGGTAACCTCACTCGTCCGACACATCTCTTTTATTCGTTCACACACGTTCTTTGCTTCCGTGCATGCTTTGGGAACATGTTTTAACGTGTTTGATGTGTGTGGAATGGATTGGATGCGTTAAAACGTGAATGGATTGGATGCCATCATCCTCGGTCGCGGCCACGACGGGAGAAAAATAGGAATTTTCCTGCACAGTGGCGTCGCGCCCGTGACGACCTTCTGGCCAAGTGCCCCAAATCTTAAACTTAAATGCGTATTTGAGATATATAACACATACGCATGAAAATATATCGTCAAACATACATAAACGATCACGTTTGACATGCGATGGGGTATTTGGGGTTGAAATGAATTAGAATGTACCCTTATAATGTATATACCCTCATGAAAAATAAATGAATGCAACCGCTAAATGATTAATAAAAATAGAACGAGGGATGTGGAGCATAGTTACACTAATTATGTGAACTAATGAAAAGAAAACAAATAAGAAATATCGCCTCCTTGAACTGATAAGGACGGCATTGACATCCCTTGTGGATTCGTTGGATCATTGGTCTTTTTCTTGAATTTATTGAGAAGGTCAAACATGGTGTCCCTTCTTCGATGCATTGCGATCATCTTTTTCTTTGAATAGCCTTGGTGACTTGGGTTTGAGTCATTGCACTCCTGTATTATCATTTGAGTCATCATCATGGGTGAGAATTAGCTAGGGAGCGATGGACATCTCCCATCCTCTTTGCATGCATGTAGTGGCTTCTACACCATTGTGGCGGGGCCACAGGTTGCTCTCTGCAGAGAGGCCCAAATTATCTCAATGCTGGCAAACGATACCACATTGAATGCGCACAAGAGGTGCAAGACGATGCACAGAGTAGGCAGGTGCGAATATATCAAATTTATTGGGTAGCCCGGATGACGATTAACGCTTTATCTTATCTCTGTACTCCGAGTCGGTTATATCCTTGAAGTTGTCGCTACTTTTGAGTCGAGTCATGAACCCTAATTATCTGCAAAAGAAAGAACTGACTCTTAAAAGCGATATAAAACCATGTAAAAAAATGAAAAACGATGTTGTGTGATATAGCGTCCATATTTTCTTATATATATAAAAATATTTTAGGAACTTTCGACGGTCGTCATAGCCGTTAGCGGAAGTTCCCTGTAATTGGGATTTATATACCTGAGGTTGCTGACCTTCATTAGCTCACGGTTATGTTTTTCAATTGTAGGTATGCCCCCAACAGCACCTGAAGACTCTTAGAGAGAGCTTGCTTCTATATAGATGAATCCATTTACTTTGAATATTATGATAGATCAGATGCCTATATAGTTTAAATGTAATAAGCGATTTGCATAGCTTCCGCTAAAATGTTGTATCTAAACAGGTATTCGGTTACTGTTTATAGTTTCTTGACTTCTGTACCCTAAAACCCATTCGGTTTGTTTATCCTTATCACGGATCGGGTCCGTGACGACATAACGCTCACGTGTCTTCCGACGAGGAAAGTCGGGGGCATTACAATTACGGAGAATAGACTCTCCGTATAAGGAAAAAAAAAATACTCCCTCCGTTCCATAATATTTGCAATCGTCTGACCCAATATGAAAATTTATGTGTGCATTGAATTTTTGTGAAATTTGATGAAGAAAGAATATTTTTTAAATGTAATGTGATTGTTATGAGAGTATATAGTAGATGTACGATAGTAATGTGATTGTTATGTTTTTTAGATTAAATATTGAATAAAAGATGAAAGATTACAAGTAAATTACAATAATCTAAAAAAAAATTGTATATATTATCAGATGGAGAAAGTAAAACAATACTCTAACCTATGACACCAACCGATATTTAATAATTCTATGACACCAACGTGCTCATACAATAAAATGGATAAAATTTTATCTCGAAAACTACGAAACTCAAACGAAAAATAACTATAAAAAAAGAAAAATCAACATGTGGCTATAAAAGAAAATAGTCAAGCATGGTGGTCTAAATGGAACAGCACGCGAATCCCGTCATTGAATTTTCGATCTATCGGTTCGGATTCTTTGATGATTTAAGAATTATTTTTTTTATTGAATTTTTATGGAATTATTTTTATTAAGTTTTTTTAGATTTTTTTTTAAAGTTGATATTTTTTAATAAAATCTTAATTTTTTTCGAAATTTTTATTATAAAAAAACCAAAATCAAACTAAACAACAGTGTCTTTGGTCTTCAAAGGCGGAGGATCCAGTTCCTGGTCTAAACTCTAGTGCCTACTTATTTTCAGATGCATAAAACTATATATCATGGGAGTATATTTCATGCCTCTTTGCTAGTCGTATACTTATGATTTATTCTCTCCGTCACAATATATATACGACGTTGTTTTTGTTGGATCATTTTAATTTACTTATAATTTTTTCTAATTTTAGCAAGCATTTAATATAAAAATTATCAAATCCATCATGTTCTACTATCGTGTATCTCATTATATCATTTCACAAATGTTATAATAAATCTCATTATCATTATAAAAATATTAATTTTTCATCAAATCTCATAAAAATTCAACACACACGTAAAATTTCGTTTCAAATCAAAGGATTATAATTAAATTGGGACGAGAGAATAGATTATTAAGTTTTGAATGTGAAAACAAAGTACTTATAAGATAACATTGTTCGATGCTCTAATATTGGTGTTAAAAGAAATGCATATCATAAACAACAAATAGTAACCATAACAAGAGCCTTAGAACATGAAAACGAGACATTAGAGTACAAGAAATAAAATTGATGTCACCAATAATTAATTTAATCTTACTATATAAATAAAATTTTTAGTGAGTCATCTTCAATGTCAATTATGTCACATGTCATATAACAACACTGAACATAATTCACAATATAAAAAGAATGAGTCATAAATAACCTCAGACCGTGGCAGTCTCAAAATATGGGATTCCCTTGAATCACCCAAGTAATGCATGCAACGCACGAATATATTCTTACCCACAAGTTGAACAGAATCGACGACTAAGCATCCCATTATTCATTTCGTCTCATCTCATCTCAACTCTTCACCTCATCAATGGCGAACACCAATCTCCCTCGAAGAATCATCAAGGTATAATACTCCCCTCAATCGATTCCATTTCATCGATCTCCTTTTTTGTACGATCATTTTGTCTCTCAATTTCGATTCGTCGATTTTGATTAACAGGAGACTCAGCGACTCCTTAGCGAACCAGGTATCGATCGCAATCTTACAGTATCTACTTTAATTTGTTCGAATTTGATGTTGATTTAGTGGTATTATATGTTAGGGTTTTGGTGATTGTTGATTGATGATGATTGGTTTGGATTTTTGGGGGTTTTGATTGTGTGTGTTTTGGTTGTTGTGATGTTGGTGGTGTGGTGGTGATGATTGTGATGATGATTGTGTGAAGCTCCTGGGATCAGCGCTTCGCCGTCGGAGGAGAATATGCGGTACTTCAATGTTATGATTTTGGGGCCGTCTCAGTCCCCTTATGAAGGTGAAACTCGATTCATTGATTGATTCCTTGTTTCTGATAGCTCGTTGATTTGTTGAGAAGGCGAATTCGCAGTAGTTGGAGCTGTATGATTAGTGTTCGGTGAAATCTTTTGAAGTTTTTGGTTTGTCTATCTAGACCACATGAGTAATAGATTAGCACGAGTCAAATATTTGAATTATAGAAAAAGTAGGTAAAACCTGTAAAGCTTGTATCGGTGGTAGTGTTTTGTGCATTGTATAATTGGATACCATGTGGCGTATAATGTTAATTATGTCCAAGACAATGATGTTGCTGAACTTTGAGGGTTGACGTTACTTTTAGCTCACGTAAGTTATTGAGTATTTACCTTATAGTGGTAACAATTTTGGCTGCCTTTCCATCCTGTTTACAAGTTGTCGTTTGGTTTCTGTTATATGGTGATCATGTAGGGGGCGTTTTCAAGTTGGAATTGTTCTTGCCTGAAGAATACCCAATGACCCCTCCCAAGGTATCACTAGAATTTCTCTTTGTGGGTGGGTATCTTTGCTGCAGTTTATGCGGATTTTTCTTCCGCAAACTAGATAATGTAATGAAGTTCTCGGACATTCGGGGAGGAGATTCCTGGTGACTTAGATCTGTACATCTGAGATTCTAGTTGAGGGGCATGTCGAATGAGTGTTCTCATTCTGAATGGAGATTAATTTATTATGGGTAGTTTCGCTACTTAAACCGTCCATGGTGATCTCATTTTTAAGCCAAAGAAGCTGGCTTTGGACTACAATGGTTCTTTTCCCCCTTTGTCTTTTGTGTGTTTGGAGGAAGATAGATGGAGTGAGGGGATTCATTGTTGTCTTGCTTTAATGGTGTGAACTTTTGAACCTTATTTCTAACCTGATTCTTGTGCTCCACACTAAATTTTAGTTACTCTGAAGCTTAAAACCTATTGGATCGTAATGAAGCCTAGAATGTACTCTGGAGCCTAATTTATGGTTATGATTTCTGTTATTTTCAAAGCCCTATGCTATATCTTTTTGTATTTCTTGATTGATGGATTTCACTTTGTACAAGAAGTTATAATCATCACGTTGAACAATACAGTAGGTTATATTATGGGTCCTGTAATTTGGATCTTATAAATGCATGTTCCTAAAGCTGGGAATTGCATGTTCAGTGAGCAAGTCATCCTCGTCATTCTATCCTTGGTCCTTGCCCTTGCTCCTGGCTATGAAATTGTTGCCTATTGTATAATAGATGGTTTGAAATGCAATAGATTCTCTGCGACTTCTTCTGTCATGAATTTAGACATCCACAGTTGCCTAAGGTCCTTGGTTATTTCATTTTTTTCTCATGTTCTGACTTTTAAGGTGCTCGCTTGTACTAGTTAATATATGTATCAATTGATTAATTATTCTCTGTTATTCTGTGATAGTTATTTTGCGTCATAGTAAAATACAGCAGCAATCAGTTAGATTTTTTGGATCCGTGTGATCCTGAATGCATTCTACCACTTAATGCTCAATGACTTCTTGCTTTGTAATAGGTCCGGTTCCTGACCAAGATTTATCATCCTAACATTGATAAGGTATTCAAGTAATCTTGTCCGCCCACCTACTTGCTATTTAGCGTAAATTACCTCTCATACATCATTTTTCGGGCTTACATTTTTTTTTCCTGTGTGTTGTATGCAGCTAGGAAGGATATGTCTTGACATTCTCAAGGATAAGTGGAGTCCTGCTCTCCAGATTCGCACAGTGCTATTGAGGTAGGTTGTTATTCCATGCATCTATTCGAGCATACCTGCCTGTTTTAATACCTTCCAAACTAGTGAATGTCCCTATTCCTTTGCATCTCTTTGTGCATGCAGCTTGTTTTTTTGCATTGAAAGATTGCACTGATACCTGCTAATTGTTTCTCAAAGGATTAGAAATAGAAATCACAATTTTAAACCGAAACATCTGTTTGACTCGGTGTCCTACTGGTGACCAAGGTGACATGTACTGATGTTAGCTGATTTTAGTTGAATGCATCTATTGAAGTTTTTGAAGCCCATTTTTTTCGCTTATGATTTCCCTTTCACGGAGGAAATCAGAACAAAAATAGATGGTGGATATGGTAAAAGGCCTGATTATTTCGTTTTGTCATTATTCAGTATCCAAGCTTTGTTGAGTGCCCCGAACCCTGATGATCCCCTTTCTGAGAATATTGCCAAGCATTGGAAGACTAATGAAGCCGAAGCTGTCGAAACAGGTATATGCTCTTCCTCCTTATTTTCATAAAACTACCCCTTCAAGTGAATTAGCAAAACTATATGCTTCTTGGGATGTTCGGCCACTGTTCTTAGGTTTCATTCTCACTTTATGCTGTTCAATTTTCTTGCAGCAAAGGAATGGACACGCCTATATGCTACAGGTGCATGACCATGAGAACTTTGATTCAGATTGCTCTCGACAACTCTGTTTATTTAATATTACCTTCCGGTCTTATAAAGTAGATTGCTGAACTAATGTTAACTGCTTCAACGGTAGCGCGTCTCTTGTGCTCCGATTATGGACTGTAAATGGTTCTCTTGCAAAGAAAATGCTCCAAGTATGTGTGATTGTCCACTAGTTGTATATTATGCTCATTTCCCTTCAAACCAGTAATTTTCAGTTGTCGCTTTCAAGAATGTTTTGTTCCTTTCGGATTTCTTTCGCAGCCATTTTTTCATCTTCATCTCGAGGTTATGAATCTTCAAACTAGTGACTAGTAACGAATCTGGTTCGACAGCATCAGATTCATGCCGTCTCTTAATCTCTCTGGAGACCAGTAGGGTGTAAGAGTTCCATGTTCTCTCTGCTGGACGATCTAAGTCTCGGCAGATCGGCAGATCATAAATTGTATATTGTGAAGATCATGAAATCACAAAAATGATGTAAGCTATTTTCTTCCAAGGGAGATTGCCATGAAGCACGGTCGATAACTAGTGGTTTGAAGGGACTTTTGATAACTGCAACTTTCTGAGAATTGTGACTTTTGATGCAAAGGACAAAAGCGACGAAGATGAGCTACACCAAATTACCAAATACAGTACTTAACAGAGTTCTCGATCTACATAGGCAGGAGACTAGCATGGGAATACAGCGCGAAAGAGTTCACAAGGGACTCATCCATCCTACACTAACTCAAGGATGGTCAATGCCGTTCAGCGAGTCAACATAACTAACATAACTAGTAGCATTGGCATTCAGAAAGAGCAGCGGACAACGCTACGGGAGGTCGTTCACAGCAGCCCCCTACGCCTCTTGTAGTCCCCTAAGGACAGAGTCAGCGAATGCCTTCTATCATCCTCAGGAACATGGATCCCAACCGCCGCCTCAATCTGCTGCCTTCTGGCCAAGAAGGCAGCTCCTAGTCCATGAGCACCGCCATACTTTTGCCATGTAGCCAAAGAAATCGGGAGCTCAAAGTTATGAAGCATATTTAACATTGTTCCTTGGTCTACTGGTGCAGCGGTATCCACCAACTTCCCTGCACCCGCTGCAGCTTCCAAAGCTGCCTTTGTGGCCGCAATGCTTCCATTGCCATTGGTGCTACTGGCTAATGCATCAGCACTGGTGGCACCGTCACCCTCTGATTCCTTGGCAGCTGCCGGAGTTTCTTTGCTGTCATCACCTTCCTTCTTGGCGACATAGTAATTCCTCGACCTGGTCCACCTCCTTGAGAAAGGATCGTACCCAGCATCGCCTGCTTTTAGGGCAGTGTTCACCGGTTTTGAAACTGATGCGATTCTGAAATTCTCAGCCCTATTCTTACGGTTCATCTCAGCAAGCTTAAGGGCCTTCTGGTCCTTCTCTCGGGCTTGTCGGGACGCCTCCAGTTCCTGCAACCTGGCCTTGATCCTCTCAATCTCGGCTTGATCGTCTCTTTCCTGTGCCACCTCCATCTCCCTCCTCAGCTTCTCCTTCTCGGCTGCAATGTTCAGCGGCCTAGACAAGATCGTCTTTTTCTCCTGCAACATTTGCTTCACTGTGGCAGCATTGTACACGTAGTTGTTTATTTTTTCGATCTCATCCTTTTTCTCCAACACTTGTTTTCTCGTCGGCATACTGCCACTTCTACACTCCACCTCGCGGAGCCACTGGTTGAACTCCTCCTCTGTAGGAGGAGACTCAGAGACTCTTGCCATCTGCCACCTTGCGGCAGAGGATGCACTGCCCCAAACACAGTTTAGGTACTTGCAGGTCATCTTGTTCTCCAGCTGATACTGTCGACTAATATCGGAGGTAAAAACATTCTGAACAATGCATAGCCTGTATACATTTTGACCCGACCTCATTCCGATCCCTATCCTCACAAAGCAAC
>JAOVYX010003468.1:0-10974 GCA_035668315.1 Drosera spatulata
AGGTGCAAGACTTGAGGAAGGATTTTGATTAAGTTATGATCCTATTTGTAATATTAATGTTTGGGACAACATTTCTATGTTTCTACTGTTTTAATATGTAATAAATAAGTAAACTTGTGGGTCTACTTTGATAATGCTTTAAGTGTATTTTCATTTGGGGATTTATTCTAAACCCAGTTAAACTAGATGGCCTGACTAAGGTTTGTAGGACCTTAGCGGCGGTAATGCCACATGGGTTTTCAGCAAAGGACATGAAAATCGGGGCGTTACAGAACTTATCTTGTTGTCTTCGATCCTGTCTCCCTCTTATGAATAACGCATCATCAGAGCTTGAAGGCCTAGACGATTCCGAGAGCTAGTGTCTCAACTGACTACTGGTTAAAGACGTCTTAACATCTTCCAATGACAAAGAATCCCTACTACGGATCATAGTAGTCACAAAGGTCTCATAGCTAGTAGGGAGAGAACACAATAGAATGACCGTCGCTTCTTCATCGTCGATGGTGGCTCCAACATTTTTCCCACCAACAAGGATAGTCTGAAACTCCGTCAAGTTCTTTTCTAGTGAGGTGGTCAATTTCTTCATTTTGATAGAATGAAGACGTTGTTTCATATATAAACGAGAAGCAACGGATTTGTTCATGTATAAGCTGGACAGCTTATCCCAAAGAGGCTTGACAGACTTTTCCTTCAGGACGTTCTGAAGAACGTCGTCAGAAAGACACAGCTGTAAAGCCGTACGTGCTTTCTTATCTATTTTCATCTTATCTTCGTCTTTCATTTCTATCGGTAATTTATCAACCCCTTACAGAACCTCTTCGATTCCTTCTTGGGTTAATAATACAACAACTTTCACTCTCCAAAGTCCAAAATTGTTTGTGTCATCAAATTTTTCCACATCAAATTTCATAGGCGCCATCGCACTGAAAATTTTTCCCGAAAACATTGATCATGCCGAAAACACTGTTCCAGTCGGATTCATCGAAACACTATGTAAACAGTGCCTATGTCCGTACACTGTTCACAAAATTAATTTTTATAGAAAAATACAAAAAACTGACCCGCAAAAAATATAACTTAAATCCCAAAACGTTCGTTCCTAAGCCTACATGGGCGAACCCAGTGTAGGAAATAAGGATTGAAATATTCCAAGCTCTGATACCAGTTTGTTACGAACGGGTCGGTTAATTACATACACAAACAATAACAAGTGCGCAAAATAAAATGAGACAAAAAATTTTACGTAGAATCCCTTGCAGGAAAAACCACGGGCGGTCGCCGACGATGAAGATATCCACTAATCAAATGATGAAATACAAAAGGAGCAATACGAGTATCAAGAACTCGGAACAAGTAACTAAACACCCTCACTCTAATGTGTTTAAGGTGTTTATAAAACACCCTTTGCCACTACTCTCTTTTACTCTCCCTTTGCTTCTCCTATCTCTGCCTCCCAACTCCTCTGCGTCTTGCTCTCCTTCTCTCTTTGCTTCTCCTCTTATATAGCAAAAACAACATGGACGAAACACGGAGCAAACACGAAAAAAACACGGAGCAAATCCGCGCAAAAGGCACGGACAACGCACGCGGGAAGAAGACCACGCGGAGAGGATCACGCGGGAATGAGCCATCATCTTGGACATCCACGCGGGAAAGGATTTTAGGCACACCATCAACAATATACCCACAAGCTATGGTCACAAATACCTCGTGAAGGAACAGAACAAGTCCATCACCTTACAGGTGGTTGGAAACAAGAAGAGATGGACGACGAGTTACTCCATCTGGAATTGTCGTAGTACCGTAACGTTGATAAGAGGCTGGAAGGTTTTTGCGAGGAAAAATCATTTGAAAGCTTGAAATATATGCGTGTTTGAAATGATCAAAGGCTGTCCTAAATCGTACATGGTTCATATATTTCATGACCAAGACGACCCAAGCCATCGTTGAATGTCTTTCGTAGCTCCCTTTTCTGTGATCGTGTGTATATTTTATGATGTTCAGCCTAGCTGAAGCTTGAAATGCAAGAATGCAACCTTTCTTGCAAGTTAATTTACACAATGGCAACTCTGTTTTGGTAAAATTGTTCTATTTGTTTGTTTTTGTCCACTTCTCATCAATGCAGGCTTGTTCGTACATGTTGTTGCTTGTTAGTACTATGTGATCAGTTCAGTCAAAGCATAGGAAAGTGCTCTGAGCCTCTGACTATTAGTTAGTGATGTTTTAGTAGCAGCACTGAAACTATTTACTGTATGTATCTCAAGTGTTTCGACGATTCAAATCCTACTTTCTCCGATAGGTCTATGCGTGCTTATTATTTTTCCTCGAATTGAATTCATGACCTTTCTAGTTTATGCTCCAGTTTATTGTTGTAGTTATTTGGTTTCGTTACGTTTTTGTTGATGTTGTCTCGAGTATCCGGAATTTTGAAGAGCATCAAGCGCGTAAATGATCATCACAGGACGGATTTGGCCTGGGTCACGGGCGCGACAGGTGTCGCGGGCGTGACATGTATTTCGTCGCAGGCGCAACGGGTCATCTGACCTGTTTTATTTGCGGATCCTATAAATAGCCTGTTTTTTAGGGTTCTATTTTAAGTCGATGATTGTAGAGCAGCAGAGGTGATATTTTGTCGATTTCAAAGGCTTTTGAGTGCACACAAAGTGAGATTGAGCGATCAGGTTCAGAAAACGCTGTAAACTACGTTTTGATAGTGGATTTCCGTTCTCCGTGGATTTTTTCTTCCCACGTAAAATCTGGTGTTGTTCATTTCCTTGCAGATCTAATTTAGTTGCTGATTTATTATTCCATTGTTTTCGTGTTTTGTCTCGGGTTGTTGTTCGCAACAAGTGGTATCAGAGCATAGGTTGACAGGGTTTAGATTTTTGGATGTAGGGCTTTAGAATCAATTCTTCTGTTCTGATTTTTTAGTTGATTTGAAAGGTTTCAAAAGCTATAATCTCTGTTGTGTTGTTCCTGTTGTTTTTGAGACAATGGTGAATACGGCTAAGTTCAAGATTGAGCCGTTTGATGGAAAAAATAACTTCAGCATCTAACAGAGTACGATCAAGGATGTTCTTGTGCAATAAAGACTATTTAAGACTCTGAAAGAAATCAAGCCGGTAGATATAAGTCAGGATGACTGGGATGAACTGGAAGCAAAGACAGCAGCTACCATCAGATTGAGTCTGGCGCCACAGATGAAGTATCAAGTTCTGAACGAGGTCTCATCGACGAAGATGTGGGTGAAGTTAGAATCTGTTTACGTGTCTAAGTCATTATCAAATAAGCTTTATTTGAAGGCGGATTTGTTTGACCTCAAGATGAAGGAGGGAACGGATCTTAATGACCATATTGTCGAGTTTAATCGGTTTGTGACGCAGCTGGCTAGTCTGGATGTTAGAGTTGAAGAGGAGGATCAGGCATTGATCTTTCTCAAGTCACTTCCTAGTTCTTATGCTACACTGAAGACCACTTTACTTGTAGGCAAAGACAAGTTAAGTGTGGAAGAGGTGACATCAGCAGTTCTTGATGTGAGTAAGGTGAATCCTTCAGGTTCCAGCAGTTCTGGGAGGGATATGTTGCTAAGTCAGAGAACAAGGGCAGAAGTCATCAAAGGAACAAGGGTAACAGAGGGACATCCACATCGAAGTCGCGAGGTTCTCGTGACTTGTCCCAAGTGGAGTGCTACAAATGTCATGAAAAGGGACACATGAAGGCACAGTGTCCTCAAAATAAAAGCAAATCGTCCGAGAAATCATTCACTTCCGTGAGCATAGCAGAGAATGTGGACAGTACCGATGGTGATCTCTACGTGACTTCAGAAGTTGCAGAGTCCCACAATTTAGCATTGGCAGCTCGAGGTAATACATGTTATATGAGTGGATTATGGATTCCGGATGCTCATTTTATATGTGCCGCGTGAGAGAGTGGTTTGATACATTGACGCAATGTAGTGAAGGTTTCGTGTTAATGGGCAATGACGCAGTGTGCAGAGTTGCTGGGATTGGAACTATTAAGGTCAGAATGTTTGACGGGATAGTCAGAACGTTGGGAGATGTGCGATATATCCAAGACCTTAGGAAAAATCTGATATCAGTCGACACTCTAGACTCAGCTTGTTGTGGGGTATCAATCAAAGATGGCATCATGAGGGTGTCAAAGGGATCGCTGGAGGTTATGAAGGCAGAGAAGACAGGAAAGCTGAAGGGGGTGAAATCAGGTAAGCTCGAATTCTGTAAATTTTGTGTTTTTGGGAAGCAACGTCATGTGAGCTTCAAGACAGCATCTCATTCTAGCAAGGAGGTGCTAGATTATGTACATTCCGATGTCTTGGGATCTATTAAGGACACGTCAATAGGTGGAGCACAGTACTTTGTGAGTTTCATTGATGACTACTCTAGAAGAGTTTGGGTTTATTTTATGAAACAGAAATCTGAGGTGTTCAGCATCTTCAAGCAGTGGAAGGCTCGAGTTGAGACTCAGTCAAGGAAGAAGTTGAAGTATCTCAGGTCTGATAATGGCGCAGAGTACATAGATGGTCAGTTTGTTCAATTCTGCAAAGATGAGGGTATCATCAGGCACTTCACGGTCAGGGATACGCCGGATCAGAATGGAGTAGTTGAAAGGATGAAGAGGACTTTGCTGGAGAGAGTTAGATGCATGAGGTTGAATGCAAGTTAGCCTAAGAACTTTTGGGCAGAGGCTGTTAACATAGCTTGTTATCTTATCAACAGAAGTCCTTCTTCAGCCATTGATCATCGCATTCGAGAAGGGGTATGATCTGAAAAACCTATTGATTATTCTATGCTGAGAGTTTTTGGGTGTCCTGCCTATGTTCATATGCAGAGTTTTAAGAGATCTAAGATAAATGCTAGATCAAAGCATTGTATCTTTCTTGGATATGAGGATGATGTGAAGCGCTATAGATTGTGGGATCCTGTAGTAAAGAAGAAGTGGTTAGCAGAGATGTGGTTTTTGATGAAGATCAAATGGTAAAACAAAACAGAGAAGATGTTAATGTCAATGATAAACAGATCGAGGTAGAGCTTCCAGAGATGAATGGACAAGTTTCTGATCAGCAGAGCTCAACAGAGATTGATTAAATTGACTAGGTTGAGCAGGTTGAAGTTGATACAGGCCCAATACAACAGCAGGAGCCGTACAATATTGTCTCAGGTAGAGATAAGCGGAATCCGAAGGCTCCTGAGAGATATGATTTTAAAAACATGCTTGTTTTCGCATTGGTTGCTGGTGGAGGTGATCCTAGTTCTTACCATGAGGCTATCAACTCAATTGATCGTGATAAATGGTTGACAGCTATGGTGGAGAAAATAGAGTCGCTGAAGAAAAACCAAATTTGGGAGTTGGTGAAACTTCCAGAAGGAAAGAAGCCAGTTGGTTGCAAGTGGATATTCAGAATTAAGGAGGGTGAGAAACACAAAGCTCATCTAGTGGCTAAAGTTTTCTCTCAGAAATAAGGTATAGATTACAATGAGATCTTCTCTTCAGTGGTGAAACACACATCTATTCGATTGATTTTGACATTGATCATAGTTTTTGATATGGAGCTAGAGCAAATGGACGTGAAGACTGTATTTCTTCATGGTTTTCCGGAGGAGACCATCTACATGAATCAGCCGAAGAGGTTCATAAAACCCGGTAAAGAAGGGCTGGTTTGCAAGATGAAACGGTCGTTGTATGGCCTGAAGCAGTCGCCAAGGAAGTGGCCTGAAACAGTCGCCAAGGAAATGGTACAAGCAATTTGATGGGTTCATTGTTTGTCACGGATATTCTCGCAGTGAGTATGACCCTTGTGTTTATTTTCGCTTTTGTGATGATGGTTCTGTTGTGACGCTTAGTCTCTATGTAGATGATATTGTTAATTGCTTCGAGGAATAGAGATGTAATTCTTCAGCTGAAGAAGATGTTGTTCAATAAGGGTGCAGTGTGCATAACAGCCCAAAACAGCAACGGCAGTTCAGTACTCAGAAGTTCAGCAATTCAGCGACATAACAAAAGTATCCGCAGTTCAATAATTCAGCAAAAAAACTGTAACAGCAGCAATTTAATGGTTTGCAAATTCAGCAAAAACAGCAAGCGCAGCAGCTCAGCGATTCAGCATAAACAGCAGCAGATCAGCAATTCACCAAAAGCAGCTCTCAGCAACACACAAACAGCAGCAACGGTTCAGCAACTCAACAACAGCAGCCCAAAAAATACTACTTAACAGCCTTCAACTAGGGATTCTGCTAAACAGCAACAATACCCAAAAAACAGCAACTCAGCAACACTGGCACACTGCAACCAGCAATACGACCAGCAACCAGTGATTCAGAAAACAGCAAAACAGCAACTCAGCAACACTGCAACCAGCAATACAGCAACCAACATTCAACAACCTGTAACAAAACAACTCAGCAACAACAAACAAAATAGAGAAGTGACTTAACATAGCAACAACAAACAAACAAACAAATAGATCTTCAAATCAAGCAAACCACTGAAGCAACGCCCACAAGGATTATGAACTAATATCTGTCAACAAAAGTCCTTGACATTGCATTGTTTCGTGACTCTGATCAACACCCACTGAAACAAACCACACAAGTATCAAACAAGATCTTCAAATCGAGCAACAAATTCAACAGAGAAGTGACTCTGATCAACGCCCATTGAACACCACCAACTAAATCAAACCGTAGAATCAATCTTTCAGATCACCTCCACCAATCAAAAAAAAAAAAAAAACACAAGAAGGGATAGAATTACAGTTACAAAATTCAAGCAAAATCCAAGCAAGCAGAGTAATTCTAAAAATCACCATAACTACTCATGTAAATCAACATGATGAAATTCTAAAAACTAAATCGCAATCAGATTTTTTCAAATCAGGAAAACGATATAGAATTACACTTGTGTAAAACCGAGCAAATTCGAGTTCGAGATTGATGAAGGATGATTTGAAGCCTTTGAAGAGGGAGGAAAGTCGATTTGAGCTTGCAAGAGATATAGAGCAGATCAGATTTTATGTGATGTGGAGCAAGTGTCGAAGTGATTTGGTATTTGGGCTTTTTCGATGGCGTCGTTTGAGCCTAAAAGGAAGAAAATAGACCAGGTAATGAATTGGAATTTACTAAATGACGTCGATTTAACTCCTACTCGAGGTCTGGACTAAACATAATCAATCAAATATCTCCAAGTCTCCAACAAAAGGTGAAAAACCCATTATTTTTAAAATATCGGAGCCGCATGCCTCTCTTTCTCTTTATATTATTCAAGATGTAGAAGTTTCATTATTCATCTAAACGACACGATTTAAATTTTTTTATTGATCCACGGTTATGATACGTAATCTTTATTATTATCCACGTTTTACGATATGTTTTCAAAAAATTAACGTTTCATCATCGCATAACACCGATAAAACCTTCTATCGTTAAAACAGCAGAATCTTTCTACTTTTTGGGACCTAGGGAGTATATCAATACGGTTCCACGAATTTGTCCTGTATCGAACCGGTTTTGAATGAATTATCTTGGTCGGGTACGAACCGGTTTTCTTCGGTTTTTCGGTCCGATCTGATACTTTGGAACGTTTCTTTTCACCCCTATTGATATGCATAATCCAGATAGTAGTAAATTAACAGGTGTTTTGGTTTACCTCAATCGTGTAAATAGCGGGAAGCTTGTTTGAACAACCAATGCATCAATCATCAGATTTATCAGGATCGAACTCAATCTCCTCGAATTGAATCCAGGGTATGTGAGAGATCTTGGGCCAATCCTTTCCTCCTTTCCTTCGGCAGCTTGCTTCGAGATTGGGGCAATGAAGTATTATCAGTCTTGAAACAGAGGGCGGGAGTCCTTCTTTAGGCAACGACTGCAGCAGAGAGCATACCACTATATTCAACTCCACAAGGGAGGTGAGGTTCTGAAGCCCCTTCCCATCCAGCTTTTTCAAATTCTTGCAAAACCATATGTTAAGGTGGGTGAGACCAGTGGGCAAAGAGTTCCTTTTCTCTGGAAAGCACTCCCAAGTATCCAAACATATCAACAGGTCTACAAGATGGGGACACGTTGCACGCAGGCACCACCTGTCACTCCAGCGTGATGTAAGCCGCTCGTAGTCATCCATGCACAGCCTAAGTAGGCTAGGTGGCAAGGTTCCTTCAGGAATCGGCTCCAAGCTGGGACACTGCCTTATCGACAGAAGTAACAGAGACGTTGAGTGCTCAAGTATCCCCCGAGGAAGTGATTTCAGTTTCATGCAGTCCTCAATTAATAGGAGTTTTAGATTAGGGGTGGGAGCTCCTCCTCCTCTCCAGACAAACTCTACGAGTTCAGGACAACTCTCGATCTTCCACGACAAGAGACAAATCAGGCCACCACACTGGTCCACTCCTTCCCCCGACATACTAATACTTTTAAGATCTTTACAGCTTTCCAATTGGATGACACGCAAGTTGGGGAAGCTGCCGAGAGGAAGTGACACCAACCCAACTACCTTAACTAGCTGTAGGTCGACTAGAGAAGACGAGAAGTGCCTCATATTCCTCCAAGGCATGCCTGCCACAAAAAGGGAATTTAACGAGGCAGGCAGTTCATCATCCGGACACAATTTCAACGATGGACAATCGGCGATGGCCATCGATCTGAGAGAAGTTTCCACCAAGCTCTTGGGCAACGATTCAAATCCAACACCAAATATGATAAGCTCATCCAAGTTGGGAGACAATCGATCAGGAAGTTGCTTGAGTTCCGGAAAAACCCAGATCGTCAGCGATTTGAGAGACGACAAACCAATCAGTTGCGACGGGATGCATGCCAAGGACACTAACTTCAAAGAAGTAAGTGAGGTCAACGTCTCATCATATGCTGAAAACCTTTGATCAAGATTATCAGCAAGTTGATCGCAGCCAAGAAGTTCAAGTGTCCGTAATGAAGGGAATTGAATGGGAACTGCTCCTCTCAATTTGGGGCAGCCTTCTAATCTGAGTACTTCAAGAGTCGGAAAATCAACAACTCCATTGCCCGAAGCTTCCCACAGCTCCCAGCTTTTCATGGACTCAAAGCTCATTTCTTGCAAGGAGGGAAAAGGATCGCGATTTCCATAGAAGTCCGGTCCTATTTTCTGTAGATGATCCATTCCAGAGATCACAAGACTCCGGAGGCAGGCTAACTGCCCAAGCCGTGGCAAGGAAATGCAATTTCTACAGTCACTTAGACGAAGATTGACCATTTTAGCAAATGGGATATCTCCCATTAACCAAGATGGAAAGCTTGTGCCAGCATACTTCGATATTTCTAACTCATGAATCTGTGAAGGAGGTCGCAGGGATGCAAGTACATCCTGCTCCCGCTCAATGTGCATTGTACCATCACCAAATGCGAACCTCAACTTCTTGAGGAAACTCTTTTCGTGGAGGTTAGCCCCAACAGCATCATCAACCATAGCGACATTTTGCAACCCCTCAAGGGAAAGGTCTCCCACAAGATGCTCAAAACTTCTCAATTCTCTCAACGTTGATGCCCCATCTTCACCAACTACATACGTTGTCAATGTTCGAAGATTTTTAAGGCTCCCCCCCATGTGCTCTGGCATGCGCCTTATTTTCGTATAGCTGATATCAAGATGTCGAAGCGAAATCAATTTCCACAAGTCTTGCGGCAACCCTTGAAGTCGTCTACATTTGAACAACAAAAGCGTCTGCAGGTTGCATAAGGAACAGATTGATTCCGGCAATTCTACAATTGCGCTGTGAGATACATCCAAGTAACGAAGGTACTTCAACTTTCCAATTGTAGACGGCAGCTGACAACCATTGTATGCTACCAAGGACAATACTCGTACAAAATTGAAGTGAGGCAATATGTACACGGGAGCTTCAACAGATAAACGCTTTTGTGACAATGCAAAGAAGGTCCGCAGATGCTTCATGGCAGGCACCTCCTCAAGTTTGTATAAGTTATTGCAACTTGCAGCATTATACGACATGTGACGAACACGATCATCCAAGTTTAAACCCTTGTTCTCCTCCAACAAGAAGCAAGAATTTCCTGAGATGAGCCGGGCGAGATCATGAAAAAGATCATGCATCACATGCCCAGAAATATTAGAATGAATAGCCGGTTGAAAGAAAAATCTCGATAATAGACTATTGAAGTAGTCATCGCCAACATCTTCAAGCCCTCTTCTGCTGCCGGGTTCTAGTAGGATAAAATTTTCAGCCATCCACAGACGCACTAAGCTTTCTCGCTGAAAGAGATGGTCTTTCGGGAACATAGCACAGTAAGCAAAGCATCGCTTGTGATGTGGCAGCAAGTGATAATAACTCAATCTTAATGCAGGAACCACCTTGTTGTTTATCTGAGGCAGTTCCCAGATGTTACTAACTAGTACATCCTCCCACCGCTTGGCATCCAAGTTTGAATGCAAGACACCAGCAAGTGCTTTAATAGATATAGGCAAGCCTTTACATTTTTCAACAATTTTCCTGCCAATCGCTTCCAACTCTGGATGGGCATTGCGTTCCTCATGACTCAAGGCATGCTGGGTGAACAGAGACCAGCCCTCTTCATCGGTGAGCAGCTCCAATTGAAAAATAGGAGAGGCACGCACGCCGTTGGCAACACCCTTGTTTCTTGTTGTGGTGATAACCTTGCTTCCATGCGCTCCAACACTGAACGGAGTACTGAGACGCTCCCATTGCTCATCGCTCCACGTGTCATCCAGAACTATCAGAAACCTTTTATTCTTCAGCATGCCACGCAACTCAGTCTGGAGCAGTTCAAAGTTGTCCATATTGCAGGTTGAGCGAGTGCCACACTCGATAATCATTCTGGTCACACGAACCACATCAAAATTATCAGAAACACAAACCCATGACATGACATCAAACCTATCTTTGATCCTTTCATCATTGTACACCAGTTGAGCAAGTGTTGTTTTTCCAATCCCACCCATACCAACAAT